>PVJS01039854.1:0-18712 GCA_004027185.1 Glis glis | reverse complement strand
TACGCCGGGCGTGGTGGCGCACGCTTGTAATCCCAGTACTTTGGGAGGCGGAGACCGGAGGATCCGGGTTCGTGGCCAGCCTCAGCTCTCTCACTCTCTCTCTCTTTCTCTCTCTCTCTCTCTCTCTCCTTAGTGAGGCCCTCCGCAATTTCGTGAGACCCGGTTTCAAAATAAAGTATAAAAAAAATAGGGCCGGGGGCGTAGCGCAGAGGTAGAATGCCCCTGCGTTCAATCCCCGGTACCGCACAAAAAATAAAAAAAATAAAAAAAAAATTAAAAAAAAAATAAAAAAAACATACTAAAGCCGGGTGTGGTGGCGCATGCTTGTAATCCCAGTACTTGGGAGGCTGAGACAGGAGTATTGCAGGTTCAAGGACAGCCTCAGCAAATAGACCTTCGTCAACCTAGCGAGGCCCTGTTTCAAAATAAAAGTAAAATAGGGCTGGGGATGTAGCTCGGAGGTAGAATGCCCCTGGGTTCAATCCCCAGTGCCACACACAAAAAACCCAAACCAAAAATATACTAAAATATTCCACAAGGGGGCACCAAAGACTCATTTATGGTGATTTTGGCGTTTCTTCAAAAAAGAGTAAATTTAGCTTTTGTGTATTTGATGTTGATAGGCTATGACATTGCCAAATAGGGGAAATATTCCTTGACTTAAATTTTAAAGCGTATATAGAATAAATTTGGGAACAGTTATTACTCAGAGTTGGTAATTACAATATTTTAGCTGGCTTGCCAGAGTGTACTGTTTTCCTGGATGCCTGCTAATAGAACACCTTATTGGCAGGCCCTGGTTTGTGCTATGGCCATCTGTGTTTACTTGCCCAACCGCTCTACACTCTTGGCTTCCTCACCATGGGCCCTGGAGCCAGAGAAGTGGAAGGAATAGTGGAAACATGGCCGGCGAGTGCTGGTGACGAAAGTGGCGTACTGCTACCCAGGTTTCCCCTGTGGCCTTCTAGTTCTCCTGGGAAGGTGGTGCTGAGTTCAGTTCTTAACCACATCCTGTCTAGATTACTGTGAATACCTCCTAACAGGTCTCTTTCCTTCTACTTACTCCCCATTTGAATCTCTCTTAAATATTCATTGACAGGTTATTTGTACTAAAATGTGGCCCCAGGCCGGGCGTGGTGGCGCACGCTTGTAATCCCAGTACTTTGGGAGGCGGAGACCGGAGGATCCGGGTTCATGGCCAGCCTCAGCTCTCTCTCTCTCTCCCTGTCTCTCTCTCTCTCTCTCTCTACCTAGTGAGGCCCTCGGCAACTTCGTGAGACCTGGTTTCAAAATAAAGTATAAAAAAATAGGGCCGGAGCCGGGCGTGGTGGCGCACGCTTGTAATCCCAGTACTTTGGGAGGCGGAGACCGGAGGATCCGGGTTCGCGGCCAGCCTCAGCGCGCATGCGCGCGCGATCTATCGATGGATTGATCGATCTATTTCTTTCCCTCTCTCTCTCTCTCCTCTCTCTCTCTGTCTCTCTCTCTCTACCTAGTGAGGCCCTCCGCAACTTCGTGAGACCCGGTTTCAAAAATAAAGCATTAAAAAATAGGGCCGGGGGTGTAGCGCGGAGGTAGAACGCCCCTGGGTTCAATCCCCGGTACCGCAATAAATAAATAAATAAATAAACAAACAAATAAATAAATAAAATGTGGCCCCAATCACATTGCTTCCTATTTAAAACAGCAAAATGTAGGGTCTCTGAATGGTCCTAACTTTCTAGTAATCTGTTCCACCATTTCACTCTGTATACTTTGTTCTAGCCAAACTAGGCTCCTTGCTGTTTTCTAAACTTCCCATATGATTTCTCCCACTTCCCTCCTCCCTTGCCATATTAAATCCCATCAAAATCCAGCTAATCTTTAGTTTGTTTCCATGAATCATTTTCTGGTCTCTCCAACAAGATGAAATTTTTACCTTCTTTGACTCAAGTGTTCATTAGTAAATGAACACTAGAACACTAAATGCCCTTTCTTAGGGCATTTCTGGGTGTCTTACTTGTATTAAATTCTTGTCATCTACCATTAGCAAGTTCCTTAAGGATAAAACTGTTTTACCTCTCTATCTCCTTTAGCATTGTGTTTGACGCAGGAATATACAGAAAGAATTGCTGAAATAATAATGATTGGATGTTGTGTGATATGATAAACTTTATCCAAATCTCCATTTTCCTTTTTTATTTTAAGTGGTAGCATAGCAACTTCAATTCTAGTTGTTTTTGAGAGAACTAAAATTGAGATATCACCTCCTTTGCTGTGGCCCTCTACCTGGAGTTTCTACTATGCTCCATTTTCCCTTCCCTCCTTGCCTCTGTCAATGCTGTTTTCTCTCTAGATTGTCATTCCCTTCCCAGCATGCCTCCCTCCTCCTTGCCTTTGAAATCTCTGCTCAGGGGTCCTGAGGGCTGGTCGCCTCCCTCCTGCTGCAGGCTGATTGTGTCCTCCTCCTCAGCACAGCTGGACCCCTTTGTGCTATGTTATCATTGCATATATCAGAGCTTCTATGTTTTCCTCATTAGACAGTGAGTACCTCTGACCCATGTCTGTGTCTCCAGTACTTATTTAGTCTGAACCACAGTTATGTTTGCCGTCCTTATCCCTGCCACTTCTCTATCCAGGTTAGGTTAGGTAGGTTATGAGTGTGATAGGACAGAGAGAGGGGCTCCTAAGTCAAACCACTCTTCTGTATTGTTAAAAATGAGACGGCATCAAGGACACCGACATAAAAGTCCCCCTTTTTCCTTCTCTGCTGTCAGGGAAATGTATGATGCCATCGCCTTCCTTACGCACTGATACAGTGTCACGCATCCTCATTTTCAAGTTACCCTGTAAGTACTCTTGAATTATTTCCTAAGGAGTACAACTATCCCAGGAGCAGGGCTGTTCTTCCTTACCTCTCTCTAGTGCTCCAGTATCTGCTCTAACAGAAACACTGGGCATGATGTCTAAAGGGCTGTGGAATCCTGAGACGGGGACTCCAATTTAACACGTTTGCACATTTCTATGGATGGTGGTTAATCTTTTTTCAAATCCCTGGGATTGAACCTAGGGGCATTCTACCCAGCCCTTTTTATTTTGAAAAAGGGTCTCACTAAGTTGCTGAAGGTCTTGCTAAGTTGCTGAGGCTGGCCTTGAACCTTTGATCTTCTGTCTCAGCTTCCCAAGTACTGGGATTACAGGCATGTGCCACCCACCATGCCTAGCTAGAGCTAATTTTTTAATTTGGCCAGGCAGTGAACTATATGCCTTGCAGGCATTATCTCATTGTGCTAAGAGCAACCCTGCGAGGGAGGTGACATTATTATCTGCATTTTTCCCCCCAGATAAACTAAGATTTAGAGGGTCTTAAAATATGTTCATCCCACATTAGTGGACTTAGAAATGGGGTTAAAACGGTGGCTGTTTGACGATAAATATTTAGTCTTGGCTTCCTGCCCTCTCCTGCATCAAGGAAGCTTTGGGTCTGCTGCTCCCTTTTTATTAGAGAAACACTTGCTGCTCCTTTGATCACAGGTAAACAGATGGGAAGTTCAAACTATTGGACTCTTTCTTTTGTGTGTGTATGTGACCACTGATACTTGATTGGGGAATGAAAATTTGAGATCTTTTATTTTGACCAATAATTTTTTATGATTTTAATAATATGATCTGTGTTTCTTCATTAAATATGGTTTATTCATGACATTTATTGAGCATTTACGGCATCATGCCAGGCTTTGTTTCAGGTGCTGGAGCTATAAGAAACACAGGTTAAAAAATCTCTTAGAGTTCAAATTTTTTTTTTAAAGGAAAGAGGGCAGAAGAAGAAGAATAAAAGGAGACAGAGGAGGAGAGAAAAAGAAGAAATTATTCTTGTAAAAATTACATCCTACAGTTTTTAAACTTTAGGGAAGGGCTAAAAATTGAATTACTGGTATGTGTAAGAAACAAAGCAATTGAATATATTGACAATTAAATCGAAACCAGCAGGTCCAGATGGCAGTTATCTTGGATAAGTTAAGAAATTGCCTAATGAATATATTACACTAATTATGTTCTTTAAAAAATATGAACTATTAAGTTATAAAGTAAGAAAAATGCAGTTTTCTAGTTAAATGTAATATGGATGAGCGTAGTTGTTATATAGTATAGCTAGGATAATTTAACAAAAAGGATAACCAGCAATAATCAAAAGGAGAATGGAAACAAACAATAAATAAATTTTGTAGCCCACGTTTCTAAATTTCCTCACCATGCCTGCTTAACTTTATGGACTGAAGGAGGGGGCAGGGGCTCTTACATCCCTGCATGTTGATTTGCCACCCAGCTCCTAGGAAAAACACTTGAATGCACGGACCTTTCATGCTGATTAACTTACGTATAAAAATTTAAAATATAGTTTAGCTATGTGGAAATAAATGAAGAGCGCCCACATCAGAACAAACAGAGGGTATTTAAATATTCAGAGTTTGCTGCAGCAAGGAAGGCAACCCAATCGCTGGTGTTTTTCAGAGTGGGAACACTTTATGGTGAAAAAAAGGGATGGTCAGGTACACTCTACCTGGAGGTGATTGGTATGGGAGGGGCTGGAAGTAGGTTAACTGGAATCTAGTGGGCTTGGGATCTATGTGATTGGCTTGGGGAACATAGTTGGCTTTCTCTGATTGGTCCTGAGTTGGAAGTGGGGCAAACCTAGGGAAGCTGGCAGTCACTGACCAAGTCCTGAGCATTCTGAGCCTATTACTGCAAAGGTTGTGGTTCCAAGGCTGGCTTCCAAGGCTGGCTGTTGCAGAAATTGTGGGTCAGAGTTTACTGTCATATATTATTAGGCCATTGTCCATTTGCATATTCAGATTTGGCCATGTTAAATATCTTATAAAAATTATAATTAGTATGAATTCCATCCTTTGGTGCATTCCTGTTCACGCTCAGAAAAGTTGATCAAAAGTTGAATTGATACTTTTAAATCATTAAACAGATTGTCAGATGCCTCAAAATCTGCTTTTGACTGTCACAGATGTTTACACATATACATATTAGCTAGTCTCTATAGCAGTACTTGGGAGAATCATTCCTATACTTTCTCACTGTAAGCAGGCTACATAAAAAAGACCTAATGCAAATTAATTCTTGGTATTCAGAAGGTCAGCTCTTGTGTTTGGTGTGGGGCTCACATTTGGAACCCTAGAAGTTAAACATGGTGACACTCTGTCCTGTTCCCTGGTTACATTGTCTTATCATATCACACTTTTAGCTGTTTGGTGGTGAGACTGTCTGAGATGCTCTCCAGAGTTCCCTAAGATGAATTTAAAGTATACAAGAAAGTTTGTAAGAAAGGCCACCTCAAGCTCTTCAACTTTACTATGTGTCTAGAATCAAGAGATAATAAACTGAAACTTAATTCCACTTATGTAGATATAGTTCCCATTAAAGCCTTTGGTTTTGAACTATTTTGGTTTCAACAATAATATAGACTGGTTGTATAAAAAAAGAACTTTTTAGAAAAACTACTTAGGGCTTGGGGCTTATAATCAGGGGAAGGAGGGCAGAGACAATATGATGAGCTCAAAGCAAATAGAATCTAGTCATCGGGAAAATGCAAATAAAAAGCAGAAAGATACCATTTTACATCCAAGAGGGTGGCTACAATGAAAACATCAGATGATAAAAAGTCAAGTGATAAGTGTTGGCCAGGATGTGGAGAGATTAGAACCTGCATCCACTGCTGGTGGGAATGTAAAACAGTGCAGCCGCTTTGGAAAGCAGTCTGTCAGCTCCGCAAAAGGTTAAACACAGGCCGGGCATGGTGGCGCACACTTGTAATCCCAGTACTTGGGAGGCTGAGATAGGAGGATTGCAGGTTCGTGGCCAGCCTCAGCTACTTAGTGAGGCCCTCCGCAACTTAGTGAGACCCTGTTTCAAAATAAAGAATAAAAAATAGGACTGGGGGTAGAGCTCGGAGGTAGAATGCCCCTGGGTTCAATCCCTAGTACCAAAAACAAAAAAAAGGTTAAACACAGAGTTGCCATTTGACCCAGCAATTCTCCTGATAGATACCTAAGAGAAATGAAAACATGTACACAAAAAACCACGTGTACATAAATGTTCATAGCATCATTATTCATAATGGCCCAAAGTGGAAACCAAAATATCCATTGATAAGGAATAAACAAAACGTGGCACAGCCACACACTGTACCGTCAAGTCGCTAAAAGGAATGAAGTGCCCTGTGCCACGACAATGGTTGAACCTTGAAAACATTACACTAGTGAAAGAAGCCAGGCACAAAAGACCACATGTGGTGTGATTCAATTTATATGGAATGTCCAGAACAAGCAACGTGCAGAGACGGGGCAGATTCGTGGTTGCTTAAGGGTGGGGGAGGAGGAAGGGATACTTGAGGGTCTGGAGTTTCTTTGAGGTGATGAAAATATTCTAAATGTGTGGTGATGGTTTCACAACTCTGAACCTACTAAAAACCATTGAGTTATTTACTGTAAATGCCTGAATTAGATGATATGTGAATTATATCTAATAAAGCTGTTACCAAAAACTCACCAAAACATTAGCAGCTTATAACCTAGGCATCTGGGTTCAAGTTACTGTCTTTATGATTCTCATGCTGGTTGTTAATCTTGTGAGATTATTTTTAGGGAGAAAGGCCACATAACAGTGGTGAAAGAGCAAAAGCTTTGGAATCAGAACTGGATCAACTGAAAATGTTGTTCATAGCTTCAACATTTTCAAGCTATGAGTCTTTGTGTAAATTATATTAAATTATCGAAGTGTCAGTTTCCAAAACTGAGAAGAACAACACTACTCTCTTCAGGTTCTCGTTAGAGGCTCCTAGTAAGAAGGTAAAGTGTTACGGCTATTCATGTTAAAATAGATTATTGTCTTCTCAGCAGTATGGCTAGCTGAAACAGGAAGTAACCTTGTCTGCGAGCAGAGCACAGTACAGAATGCTTGCAATGGAGAGGAACTCCAGAAGTTCATTTCAGCAAGCATCTATTTAGTCACTCAGTGGTGTGGTGCAGAGCAGAGGAGGTTAAAATAAGATGTAGAGCAGGACATGGTGGCGCACGCTTGTAATCCCAGTACTTGGGAGGCTGAGACCGGAGGATCGCAGGTTTGCGGCCAGCCCAGCCTCAACTACTTAGTGAGGCCCTCCGCAACTTAGTGAGATCCTGTTTCAAAATAAAGAATAAAAAATAGGGCTGGGGGTGGAGCTTGGAGGTAGAATACCCCTGAGTTCAATCCCCAGTACTGCAAAAACAAACAAACAAACAAACAAAAATAAGATGTAGTTTAGCCAGGCATGGTGGCACATGCCTGTAATCCCAGTATTTGGGCAGTGGAGATAGAGGAGGATTGCAGGCTCTAGCTTCAGCAATTTAGCAAGACCCTGTTTCAAAATAAAAAAGGGCTGGGGGTGTAGTTTGGAGGTAGAGCACCCCTGGGTTCAATCTCTAGTACCACACACACAAACACATACCAAAGATGTAACTCTTTCCGCTCCAGTAGTTTACTGTCCGGTTGTGGCACTGGGGGTTGAGGGTGTACCTTCTTGTATTGGGGATTGAACCCAGGGGTGTTCTACCTCCGCGCTACATCCCCGGCCCTATATTTTATACTTTATTTTGAAACTGGGTCTCACGAAGTTGCGGAGGGCCTAAGTAGAGAGAGAGAGAGAGAGAGAGAGAGAGAGCTGAGGCTGGCCACGAACCCGGATCCTCCAGTCTCCGCCTCCCAAAGTAATGGGATTACAAGAGTGCGCCACCACGCCTATCTTCAGCTACTTCTTTCCTTTCCCATATCTAACTCCTCAGGAGGTGCTCTGGGCTCCACCTTCAACATGTATGCAGAACCTGAGTTGTCCTGAAGCCTGTGCTGCCTGTTCTTAGCCACCACCAACTCTTACCTGCCTCTGCTCATGTCCACTATATCCTCTAGACCACACCCAGAGTGATGCTTCCACATAAAGGTAAAATCATGGCACATCTCTGTTCAAATTCTGGGGTTCGCTTTTTCACTCCCAATGAAAGCCAGAGTCCTTGCCAGGGCCCACGAGCCCCCACACCTCTCCTTACCTCTGCTCTCTTCTACTGCTCGTCCTTGATTTTATTTGGCCCCTGATTTTGCCTGGCCAACACAGTGTTTTATTTTACGTTTGTCTTTTCCTATGTCATATTGAGAAAGCAATAAATATAACCAGGCAGGTGTTATGCTTCCTTGCAATATAAACACCCATTCTTATTCCTTGCTTAAGCATTTGCATACCTGCCTGCCCCTGACCATCCCGAGTGTCCCCTACCCCCAGGAGGCAAATGTGGACTCACTGAAGGTTTTAAGTAGGTCAGGTTTGTGTTTAGATGATTTTGCTTTCAGCATGGAGAATGGATTTAGGGGGAACTCCACTGGAATCATAGGCTGGAAGAGAGACAAGTTAGGAAGCTTTTATAATAGTCCAGATGAGAGCCTGTACTAAGGCTGCGATTGCTAGTGGGAGTGGAGATTCTAGATTCCAGAAATACTTTAAGGTAGAATTGGCAGGACCCAGTCAGTGTTTGAGGAATAATGGGGTTTGGAGGCACTGTTTTCGGGGGGAAGCTCCCAGGTTTCTGTTTTGAGTCACTTGGTAGATGAAGATACCACTTAGTGATCATGAGATTTATATCAGAAGATGAATCTCAAAGATAAGAGATGGAAGATGTGTCTTTTTGGGCATTTGCATTGGCAGCATTGCTGTGTAGAGCAAGAAACTGTATTTGGAGCTTCTTTAGGCTCAAAGGGAGAGGTCTGGGCTGGATATTTGAGTTAGCCATAACTTTTCTGAAAATTTTCTTCTATTTAATATTACTATTTTCAAATTTCACTTTCTGTACTTAAACTCTTCCACCATAGCTCCCCCCAGCCCTAACGCTCCACTACAGGTAATCTGAATTTATTGTCCTCTCATCAGCAGCCTCCTCAGGTAGCTTTTAAAGCTTCCATATCTTGAAACTGCGGCATTTCTGATTGGAGAAAACGTGTGGGGGAAGCCCATGGATATTTAACTTTTCTACAGGCATTTGAGATGTAGGGCTGGGTGCTGAGTGCCTAACCCTCCTGAGGCCCGCCCTTCCCCGTGTTCCTCCTCGGACGCGCGCGCTGGGTGCAGCCGGCCAGCTCTTAGTGGGGTCGGGGCGCGGGGTCGGGGCGCGGGGCAGCAAATCTCGGCGCACAGCGCGGGGGGCGAAGCTCGTTGGGAGCCCGGCCTGAGCCGCGGTCGCCACAGGAACCGGCTTGTTTGGTCTTCGAGGGCGCCGGTCTCCAGGGCCCCCTCCCGGGCCGGCCGTGGCGCGAGTGCCCCCGCCTGGGCCGGGCTGAGCCGTGACGGCCCGCGCGCCCGCATTGTCCCGGCGCCATGGCAACTGGGGCGCCGCGCGGCCGGGGCGCTCGGGACACGGGCCTGGCGGAGCGGGGTGCAGCCCTGACGGCCCGCGGGGGCGCCGGGCTCGGGCTCGGGCGACGCCGCAGCATGCGGGAGAAGAAGCTCACCTCCGGTAGGCGGCCGGCTGCAAGTACTGACCTCCAGCTGCGCCCCGCACGCACGCACCTCTGCACACACTGCTAGCCCGGGCGGCCCCTCTTCCAGACGTCCGAAACGCGGGCTTCACGGCCCCTCGTTGCTTTCTGTTAGTAACCCCCCGCCCCTCACCTTGGCACCAAGTTGCTTCATCTTGCTTCATTCTCCATTTTGCAGCTGGAGCGATGGAAGCCTCCATCGATTAAGGTTAACTCCAGGGTCACAGTGAATTAGTGACCAAGCTGGATCCCAGAGGCCTTTCTTCCCCACTTCCACCTTGAATTCCAACTTAAAATTCAATACATGTGCAGAGATGGAACAGAGGGCCAAAAATGTACGGAGCTTGCCCATGTAGAGTAGGGCTAGGCACTGTTCTCAGATTGTTTCATTTACGCTAAAAGGAAATGAGATTTGAGATTTGAGTGAGATAATGTATACTTTATCTTGTTTCAGAGCCACCAGATATTACAGAAGAAGAATTTGTAAGTACGATTTAGAGGGGCTATTTATTCCCCCCCAATAGCAAATATTGCATCATAGAAGAAAGCTGTTTTTCTTTTTTGCCAAATGAGTACAATAGATGCTTTGGTTTAGTAACAATGGTGACAACTGTGTACAAGACCTTTTTATATTCTTTAACGGATATGTTTTTAAGGCGGGACCAATTGATTTGTATGGTAGATGCGAATCATTGTTTAAGTTCTTTTATATATATGAGCTCATTTAATTTCTCTGAAAACTTTAACGTCTCTATGAGAGGTAGGTTTTATTTCCATGGTTTTGTTGCGTTGTGGCTGTATAATTCCTGGTTACAGTAAACATTAATAGCTGGCATCAATAGTTAGTGGTAAACTTCTTTAAGATTTTTTCTATATATTGCTATCAGTTCAGACTTCCAAAGAAGTTGAGTAATAATAAGTATTTTTGCAAAATTATTACATGTATCATCATTTAGGCAAGCACTAACTTTAGGGTTCTAATGTAATTCTTATTGTATATTTTAGGAACTTGCCCAAGGTTACAGACAGGTTAGAAGTAGCAGAGCCTAATGCCTACTAAGATCTGAGTCTGAATCCAAGAGGTTCAACCACTTTGATTATTTACTTATGTCCTCCAGCACTTATTTCACTTGTTGGTTGATTATCTTATTTGCTTTTGGCTTTTTATTCAACAAACATGAGTGATTGCCATGTTCAAAGTGCAGTCCTAGATGTTGAGGATAAGTCTTGAGAAGTTCACCATCTAGCAGGGACTACGACAGGAAAGAAGGCTGAGTGTGCCTGTGCTGGCACTTTGTACTTTCACCTTTCCAGACCTTTTGTCCACTGCTGAGAGAGAGAGAGAGAGAGAGAGAGAGAGAGAGGTGCACAGGGACTCTCCCACACCCCAACACACACAGAGGTACAGAGGTAGA
This sequence comes from Glis glis, assembly GCA_004027185.1. NCBI lineage: Eukaryota > Metazoa > Chordata > Mammalia > Rodentia > Gliridae > Glis > Glis glis. Next base: position 7,751 of record PVJS01039854.1, on the reverse strand, counting down.
AGTACACAGGGGACATCAAAAATTCTTCCCATCTTCTGACCATTTTGGCAAAGCTCTGTTCAGTGGGAAATTTTCTTAATTTGCTGCAGGCCTTAAGCATGAACTACTCTTCATTCCGTCAGGAGATGAGCATTCCTGGAGCCAACTAATTCTTTCCTATATAATTCCAGCATGAGCTTTCTGACAAGCACTCTGTAACGTATCACTTAACGTTTGAGTAGTTTGCTCACCATTTCAGGCCTTTGACCCAGTCTGCAAACCCACAGTAGCTTAAAGACTCTTAATGAGCCCTCCCCCTTCCCTTGGCTTCTTTGACACCACTGTCTCCCAGTTCTCTCAGCTTTCATTCTTCTCTTTTTCTTTTCTCATGAAAGTATTGACCTTCAGATTCCCTTCTATAGGATTTCTCTGGGTGACCTTTTCTTTTGCTCCTACAGCTTCAGCTACCCCCATCTGATGGGACTTTCAAGTCTTCACACCTTTAGCCCAGACACCACTTTTGATCCCACCTCCATATATCCAGTTCTGTTGGGCATCTTCATCATCTGGCTGTCCCTGCCTCTCCCCTACCTGACTTCCAGTTCTTCCTTTTCATTTTCTAATTTTGATTAGTGGTGCTACTGGCCAGTCACCCAAACCAGAGCTTTTCTTCCTCTTTCTTCATCTGCCTGCCTGCAATCATTTACCAAGTTCCTTTCACAGCCAGATATTTTTGTCCATCCTCACAGCTACTGTCTTAATCCTGGGCCTGGACTTTGGCAGTAATCCTGATATCCCTGCCTTCAATATTCCCCCTGCCAACTCCAGTTTTTCTTTGTCTAAAGCATAAAATGCAAACTCCTATATATCAGCTGCTCTGGATTACTAGCTATTACTCTGCTCTGTCTACCTTTAGATTTTTCCTTTCACTCCTCCCTGGCTACCAGATTGCTATTAACTCTTAAAAAAATTACCATGTTATTTGACTGCTCAAAGCTTTTATTAATAGCTAGTATTTATTGAATGCTGACTACATGTTAGTATTCAACCTTAAAACAACGCTATTAGGTGGTGGTTATTACCCACATTTTGCAGATGAGGAAGCCAAAGTTCAGAAGTTAACTACTGGGCCTGAGGCCACACATTTAGTAACTGCTGAACCCAGAATGTCAAACACCTTGCTTTAGCTTTCCAGTTTTCTATAACTTTTTAGCCTTCTTTAACCTTACCTCCCAATACTTTTCTCTGTGATAAAAATGACATTCATCCTGTTTTGGGTTTGTAAAGTACTTCCACATGCCTTCTGCCCTAGCCAAACTACCCTGCTTGGCTCCAGCCTTTGCCGTCAAGTTTGGTCTCAGTTGCCCTTCCCCATCTATTTCACAATCTTGCACATTCTTCCAGGCCCAGCTCATCTCCTCTGTGAAACCTTTCCAACCTAACATCATCCAGACTGCCTTAGAGCTCAGGGCAGCTTTCCACTGAGACCAGTTTGTGACCAGATCCTCAAATCTACATGTTCAATCAAGCATTGTCTACAGATTAAATAATTAACCTGTCTTGAACATATGTTTACCTTTGTTTTCCAAAGTGTGAAAGTACTGTTCTCATCAATAAACTACATATTCTGAGAAAAGAGAGTGTGTGGCAGAGATCTGTAGCTTTCCAAACTCCATTCTCTCCTTTTCCATAATAGGCACTAGACACTTTTTTACTATCCAGAATAAAGACTGCATATTCTAGCATCCTCTGTAGCCAAATGCAGTTGTGTGACTAAATCCTGGTCAATCGAATGTAAGCAGAAGTGTTGCGTTTACTTCTGGATAGCTAATGTTTACAGAGTTCAAATAACTGATCTCTAGGTCACATAGCTAGTAACTGGTAGCCACAAATGGAAGCTGGGTTATTCAAATGCTAATATTCATGTAAGTGTAGAGGGGGAGAATAAGCCCTTTTTCTTCTTTTCTGCTGGCTGGAATGAGGATATGGTGCTGGAGCTGAAGCAGTCATCTTGAATCCTGAGGAGGAGGAAGTGGCAACTTGAGAATGGCACAGTCACAAGATCAAAGGGACCTGGGCTCCTGATATATGGGAAGCCACAATTCCAGCTCTGAACCACTTATGATTACATGAGACAAATTTCTGTTTCAGTTAAATAGTGGAGTGTTTTGGTTCTGTGGTCCTATGTCCATAGTAATTTTTTTCATATTTTCTCAATCAGTGGATCTAAAAGTACAGTGCTGTTGTGGATGCCTGTAAAATATTTTATTCTTAATATGAAATCTTCATCCTCAAAGCATAGAATAACTCATTCAGAAACATTTGTCAGGGACACACTACCTTGTATATTATATATTCAAACTTTTTATGTGTAAATTTTATAGTTTCTTAACAAAATTATTAACTCTTATAGGGCTGGTACTATATCTCAACACACCTTCACATTTCTCATAGTATGTACAGCACAATATCCTGAATATACCTTTAGATGATTAATACATTTTGATTGATAGATATTTTCATGTATAATAATGTTATTTTTTTTACTTTTTTTGAAAAGTTTCACTTGGTCTATATTCCACATTTCTTAATCACCTATCTTCTGATGTTTTTCTACTTTAGCATTTTTATTATTGTGTTTAATTAGTCTTTGATACTTTTCTCAGGGAAAACATAAAAATTTTAATATATTCAGCTCTTCCATCAGTTCCTTTGTGGGAACTTAATTACATAAGCAACGCATAAATGCATACTTGTAATTCAAGTAGTACAGATAAAATGAATACTTCTCTCAATCTTAATCTCTTATTGCTTTCATATACATTAAAAGCTGAAATATAGCCGGCGTGGTGGCGCATGCTTGTACTCCCAGTACTTGGGAGGCTGAGACCAGAGGATCTGGGTTCACGGCCAGCCTCAGCTATTTAGTGAGGCCCTCCGTAATTTAGTGAGACCCTGTTTCAAAGCAAAGAATAAAAAATAGGGCTGGGGGTGTAGCTCAGAGGTAGAATGCCCCTGGGTTCCATCCCCAGTACTGCAAAAAAAAAAAAAAAGCTGAAATATAAATCTACCATGGTGAAAAGACAAGAGTTCAGATTGCTTTATGATTTGTTGGGATTTCATTATGTACAATGTACACATTGAGAAAAGTTTAAAGTGACAGTGACTCCTAAAATTTTTTTAGCATTAAAATAGAATGCATTAATATTAAAGATTTAAGAACCTGAGTTTTTTTTTTTTTTTTTTTTGCGGTACCGGGGATTGAACGCAGGGGCGTTCTACCTCCGCGCTACACCCCCAGCCCTATTTTTTATACTTTATTTTGAAACCGGGTCTCACGAAGTTGCAAAGGGCCTCACTAAGTAGAGAGAGAGAGAGAGAGAGAGCTGAGGCTGGCCACGAACCCGGATCCTCCGGTCTCCGCCTCCCAAAGTACTGGGATTACAAGTGTGCGCCACCACACCCGGCTGTATAGAACCTGAGTTTTAAATCAAAATAATCTTATTTTGTGTGCCTTTAGTTTGTTCATTATTATGCAAATAGATGTATCATGCTTCAAAAATGTCTTTGTGGAATTAAAATATTGTAGTATAAGAATATTTTTAAAGTTTTTCTGATATATAAAACCTACAGTTACATTAACTTTCAGAGTAGATTGAAAGCTGTTTAAAAAAGAAAAAATTAGAGCCGAGCATGGTGGCGCACACTTGTAATCCCAGTACGTGGGAGGCTGAGATAGGAGGATTGCAGGTTTGCAGCCAGCCTCAGCTACTTAGTGAGGCCCTCTGCAACTTAGTGAGACCCTGCTTAAAAATAAAGAATAAAAAATCGGGCTAGGGGTATAGCTCAGAGGTAGAATGTCCCTGGGTTTGGTCCCTATTTCCTCCAAATAAAAAAAAGAATAAAAGTTAGCTGGGCATGGTGGTGCACGCTTGTAATTCCAGTACTTGGGAGGTTGAGACAGGAGGATCACAGGTTCACGGCCAGCCTGAGCTACTTAGTGAGGCCTTCCACAACTTAGTGAGTCCCTGTTTCAAAAATAAAGAATAAAAAATAGGGGATTGGGGTGTAGCTTGGAGGTAGAATGCTCCTGGATTCAATCCCCAGTACAGAAAAAAAATTAAAAAAGAAAAAGTTAATTTCTTACCATGAAATTAAAAGGAATGTTAGCTTCAAGCAGTCTTTACTAGCTATTGCTTTCAAATTTTCTGTAACTTAGCAAAGTAATAGAAAATGGCATTCACTTGTAGCTAGTATTTAGCCTGTTCAAATTTATATCCTGTTATTTTTACATGTTTAATGAAATAGAGCATTTCCAAGCATAATAATATATGAAAGGTCCATAATTCCAGTCCTCATGAGTAAGATTAATTACCTGGCAATTAATGACCACTTAGTGTTTATTTTTCCAACTAAACATGATAGAATATGCATGAATTGTGTTGTGTACTGTGAGAGCACACTCAGGTTGACACACAAAGTGACTTTATTCCTGGAAACGGAAGAAGGCAGGAGCAGGTAGATGCAGGTACTATTCTCCCCTTTCTTTCTGAAGAGGCTGCAGAAATAGGAGCCAGAAGTGTTGTCTTATGGAAACTGAAACAGGTTCCAGAGATCCTTTGGAAAGTGTTAAGCTATTTGGAATTCTTTCATCTCTATGGAGTCCTGTACTCAGAGTAAGAATCAGTTCTTTGGTGCTGTTTTTGGAGCTGCAGAAACCATTAGAGGTCCCATCGATAAGTTAGTCAATAAGTGCCTTGGTAAGCAACACCATGCACTTCTGGCTCTGTTGGACACTACTGGAGACACATGCCGTCAGTCACCAGTTCCAAAGTAGCAAATCTTCTGATTAGAGAACTGGCCTTTAATATGAAACAATAAGAGAATGAGTTTATATTTCAGTGTTAATTATGAGCAGGAGGATTTAAAGAAGATTGACACATCCTCTTTTTACCCACAAGTCAGGTGTAGAAGGGGAGAAAGAATGTGAGATACTCTTTTAAATCAGAATATTGGGTTGTAGATATATTTGTACAGGAAGAAAGCCTTAGAGGATATTTGGGCCTAATGGATTAACTGGAGCCTAGTAGGTATAATCTGAGAGTATGATTGCCTAAGAGGGAGTCACCTTTCTTTCTTTCTTTCTTTCTTTCTTTCTTTCTTTCTTTCTTTCTCTTTCTTCCTTTCTTTCTTTCTCTTTCATTTATTTATTTATTTATTTTTAATTGGTGCATTGTAATCATACAACTTGATGGATTTCAGGGTGGTAGAAATATACATGCACACAATGGTCAATTAACCCTCCCCCAATTCCCACCCCCATTCCCTCCCCTTCCCTCTTTCTCATGCTCAGCATAGTAGTTGACTTTGGTATATTTGCATATATACATCCTGTGCATTAGGGTGTTTCCCTCTTCCCTCCTCCCATCCCCCTCAGTTAGTTTTCCTTCTTTGCTCATCTGAGGTTTTCTCCATCTTTGTCTGGAGTCCCTCCTATGCCCTATTCTCCCTAGCTTCTGTGGGAGTCGAGTTTCTTTCACCTTCTTCAGGCCTTTGGGTATTTTTTCCAGGGGTGGGGGTTGGGGGAGAGAGAACAAATAGTAACTCAATGGAAAGGAATGGTGTGCAGATACTGATATGATATGTGATGATAACCCTTGGGGTAAAGGCAGGCAAGCCATACTTTTGTTTTTCATTACACAAGCCAATCTTACTTTCTTCCTACCTCATAGACTTCATTCATAAGAAAATACAATTTTGCAAACCCATGGGGATCTGATAAACAGGATTTTGTTTCTTAAATTTCAAAAATGCCTTTGATCTAAGCAAATTGTATTTTCACAATCTACTTTGTGGAACTTATTTCACCCTGCATTCTTAGTGTACCTTGCTTTTCTCTTTTGACAATATCTCTTTTTATTAATATTGTTTCTTAGAGTCTTTGTTAGATAATCAGTCTTTTCAGGTTTCATGTCCTAAGTGTAATCATTGAAGTATTCAGTCAACAAAAATGTTTAAGCATTATATCTAAAAGCATTGGGAACTTTAAAATAACAGGACTGGAAGAAACAGTCCTTTTCTTCCAGAAGTTCATAACCTAGTGGATGAGACATGTATGGAGATAATCACAGAATGAAACAATAAAGGTTTTTATAGGGGAAACACAGATTACCACTATTCCAGACTTTGTAAAAAGGAAAAGGATATGTGAGTGACCAGGAAAAAAACTTTTCAGGCATAATAATAAGCATGTGCAAAGGTACAGAACCATACAAATGTTGCTATAACTAGCGTATGTCATATGAAATAAAACTGGACAGATGGACAGGAACCAAACTGCACTTATCATGAGTTATTTTTGTGGTAGAAAGGATTGGGACAGGTGGATCCTTTGTATTAAAAGAGATGTGGTAGCCAGGCTTGGTGGCGCGCACTTGTAATCCCAGTACTTGGGAGGCTGAGACCAGAAGATCCGGGTTTGTGGCTAACCTCAGCTATTTAGCGAGGCTCTCCGCAACTTAGTGAGACCGTTTCAAAATAAAGAATAAAAACTAGGGCTGGGGGTGTAGCTCGGAGGTAGAATGCCCCTGGGTTCAATCCCCAGTACCGCAAAAAAAAAAAAAAAAAAAAAGAGATGTGGTAGCCGGGCATGATGGTGCACACCTGTAATTCTAGTACTTGGGAGGCTGAGACAGGAGGTTCGCAGGTTCAAGGACAGCCTCAGCAAGTAGTGAGACTCTCACTAACCTAGCGAGATCCTATTTCAAAATAAAAATAAAATAGGGCTGGGGATGTAGCTCAGAGATAGAATGCCCCTGGGTTCAATTCCCAGTACCAAAAAAAAAAAAAAAAAAGAGAGAGAGAGAAGATGTGGTTAGGAAGACTGATGCATAGGGTCGTGTGGGTAAGGAGGGTTAGGAAATAGTTTGGCTTGGTATGGACAGGATGGTGAACCAAGGGTCTCAGAGGTCTGATCTTTAGTGGATAGGATTTAGTGGTAGTGGTCAGAAGATTATCAAGTAACCAGAAATTCATTTAACAGGTAATGACAGTCATTTGGGATTTGTCTTTTAGTATACAGGAGGCTAAGAAGGCTGTCCATAAGGTGCAGAGAAACTCAGTCCTGTTTTCTTATAATTACTGCCCACAACATTTTATTATGATTCTTTCTAACATGTAAGAGAGTTAAAAGAATTGTATAGTGAATAATGATATACCTACCAGGATCTCACAGTTATTACATTGCAACATTTGCTTTTTCACATTTCTGTACTTCTGACTATTCTGCCATCCATCCATCAACCTATCTTATTTTATATGCATTTTAAAAATAAGTCTCTCTCTACTTAGTGAGGCTTCTGCAACTTTGTGAGACCCGGTTTCAAAATAAAGTATAAAAAATAGGGCCGGGGGTGTAGCACGGAGGTAGAATGCCCCTGGGTTCAATCCCCAGTCCGCAAAAAAAAAAGTTACAGACATTGGTATGCTTTACCCCAAAACACTTCAGTGTGAATATCATGAACTGGTATTCAATATTAGTTTATGATTCTTTTGTTGATATAAAATTTATATACAGTGAAATGCAAAAATTGAGAGCATCATTTGATGATTTTTGACAAATGTATATACCTGTGAAATCCAAACTCCCGTTAATATATAGAGCATTTTCATAATTCTAGAAAGTTCCTTCCAGCTCTTTCCCAGTCCATTCTTGCCCCCATTTTCCAGAGACAACTCTTATGTTTTGCTTTCTTTTCTTTTTTTTTTTTTTT
>PVJS01039853.1:0-18710 GCA_004027185.1 Glis glis | reverse complement strand
CCACCCTGGACTGTCAGGGCCCAGCCTGGGGACGGCCATGAACCCACGCCTGGCCTGACCACCCTGGACTGTCAGGGCCCAGCCTGGGGATGGTATGAACCCACACCTGGCCCTGACCACCCTGGACTGTCAGGGCCCAGCCTGGGGACGGCCATGAACCCACGCCTGGCCTGACCACCCTGGACTGTCAGGGCCCAGCCTGGGGATGGTATGAACCCACACCTGGCCCTGACCACCCTGGACTGTCAGGGCCCAGCCTGGGGACGGCCAGGAACCCACACCTGGCCTGACCACCCTGGACTGTCAGGGCCCAGCCTGGGGATGGTATGAACCCACACCTGGCCCTGACCACCCTGGACTGTCAGGGCCCAGCCTGCGGATGGCCAGGAACCCACACCTGGCCCTGACCACCCTGGGTGGTCAGAACCCATCCTGCAGGACAGGGCTGAGAACATGTGTGCACCTTTGGACAGAAGGAGCCCGGATGGCTTCTGTTGGGTGTTCCTCGACCCCTGACTCAGGAGGGAGAAGAGGAGCCACATGTCAGAGGCTGTGCTGCTGGGCCTTCCCTGTTCTCAGGAGGCCTCTCCTGAGGCAGTGAGAACATTCTCCTTTGATGGTGCGTCTCCCTCCCCACAGGGCCGATTCCACCCCAGAGCCACTGGGGTCCATCTTGGGTTGAATGGCAGCCCTGGAGAAGCCAGTCCTAACCCCTAGCCTAGGCTTCATCACCAGCACTCCATGAAGGCCGACACTGGGTTTTGCTCCTTCAGGGCCGGAGCCTCACTGCGGCCTGAGATCAATACATATGATGGAAGCTTCCAGATCATGTTCAAACCTGGACCGGGTCGTCCCATTCTTGGGAAGAATCCACTCACTGCGTCGGAAACTGACCCCAGGGCTACGCGCTGGTTTCCTTCTGAGGCATGTGTTATTTTGCTAAAGTTCCTGCTGCATTCTGCATTTCCTTCAGAAGTGGCCTCCTTCCTGGCTCTTTGGCTGGCCCCTCTCCCCAGGGAGCTGGGCACTGCGGCGCCTTGCGCACGGGAAGCCTTCTGGCCTCTGAGCCCACGTGCCACCACTCCGCGCTCCTGAGGATGTCTTTTCATCGCTGGCGGATTGCAGGCTGTTCAAATGCTTCCGTAGCCTCGCTTCCCCAGCTGCCGGCACGCGCTGTGCCCTTTTAAATAGGACTGAAGCTCTGTCAGTCTTGCTAAATGAGGAGCGCCACGTGGGTGTCGCATCAATATGTTTTCAAGGCAATCATGGAGCTATTCAAAGTCGACTTTGGTGTCTCTTTTGCTGCTTCCATCAAGAGGATTCTTGGGATTGGTGGTCTCAGAAATGGCTGATTTAATCATAAAAGCTGTTTGTTTTTTTTTTAAATTACTATCAAAGCCTCACCTCTTTGCAGCAAACTAAGCTTTTTAATTAATAAAAAAGTGCCACCAAAGAAACACAAACCATATTCATTAAAAAATAAAAATGAGACAGATTGTTGATGAATTGTCTAGAATGCTTAGGTGCTTAGTAAATGCCAAATATTGAATGTCTCCCTAATTGAACTTCAGCGGGCTGTGCATTAGTGAAATTGCTTTTGAAAAGGAGCCCTGTGTGGTGCTGATGAGCCCAGGTTGCTGCAGGCAGGCCAGAGAAGTCTAGGGACACGACCCCGTCGTGAATTAGCAAGCAGGAGCCTTGATGTGTGGACCTGCAATTAGCCTTCCCAGAGTTCAGCGGCCATAGTACTCCAGGGGGCTGCAGATCAGAGGGTTTGCTTAAATGTGCTCCTCTTTGCCCTCTCCATGCCCCTGGTGTCTGATACAAGACTCCTATTTTATCAGAGTGGCAAGATTCTTAAAGGTATCCATCCTTTATCCAAGCAGATTAACTATGTTAAATTGGGCATTTTTTTAATTGCAAATTCTTTCCCACCTCATTTTGTTTGTCTTGCTTACATTCTTAACAAGCTCTAAGTCTGAGGGACTGAAGTAATTCTCAAGTAATACTCAAAATCCACAAAAACGCTCACTGGTTATCAACCATAAAAGTAGTTGCAGATAGAAAAGGAGGAGGTCAGTTAGAGTTTTTCCTGTCCCTGTCCTTAAGTGGTGTCTGGGCTTTCACGGAGACTGTGCACCATGAGAAGAGATTTAATGAGACGCATATTCCAGCCTGGTAGTCACACCCTGTCTCCTAGAAACATAGGTTTGTGTCCTTAATTAGTAGCTCTAGAATTCATCCTCAACACTAATAGGACAAGCTGATGGCACCGAATCAAAACTCCACTTCTGATAAGACAGATGGTCCCTTGCAAACATAGCTAAAACCAGCTTCATTTACAAGAAAAGCTGATATCTTATATTTACTAAAAATGGTGTCTTCTTACAGGCAACTTATCTTCATTTTCTGTCCCTTGCCACATTTCCCTTCCTTCTAACGCAAAGCATCACTTCCTTGGTCGGAGCCAAATCTCCCAGCCCTACCCACCACCCCACCCTTCATCCTGAGACTCCCCTTCTTCCAAGCGTGCCCTCCTCGGAGCAGCAGAGCTGGAGTCTGAGACTCACAGGCTCCCGTATTTGTTATTTTCTTCATTAATCCTATTTTTGAGAGCACGCACGTTTCTATAGTTCATAAAACTACTGTAAACCATGATGCAGAGAAATTATGAAAGCGACACTCCTGTCGATTGTATGCAGTCTCTGGACTTAATAAGACCTTCCATGCTGTCTGCCCACAGAGTATTTGGAAATACACAAAATTTTTGAATTTCTAGTAGGTCGGTCATTTAGGTTAATTTAGTGTTCTGAGTAATGGACAATTTTCCCCACGGTGGGGATCAGACCCTTTACTGTGTTTTATGAGTTCAGTGGAGGTTATTCTAACACACATCACCCCTTGCCTCGTATCGTGTTGAACCAGACAGAATGACTGTATTTCATTGTTTTGACCTTCAACAATGGCAGATTCCCGTGGTTCAACCTCATAGATTTAGACAAGGGTTGCTATCTGGCACTGTGGGTAGTGGTTGGCCTTCAGGGAGGTATGCATTTCTGCAAGGTGGTGTGTAAGTGCACGTGTGACATTATCAATCTCAAAGCAGCCCCTAGCCCCTCCTCCAAAAGTGCTTCAGTGCCCTGGGTTGGTGCAGACGTCAAGGTCACGGGTGGGCCAGTCTCATTTCACCTAAGGACACAGCTGTGGGGTTTCTGGTTAGTGAGAGGACATAGAGAGTGTGTTTAGGGTCCAGAGGTGGGACAGGCCCAGGACAAGGGTGCCGTGAGGAAGCCTGGGGACACAGGGGTGTCCATGGGCTCTGTGACCACATCTGGCTGTGACCTTGGCTACCAGCTCCCTGGACCCAGGTGCACACCGGGCTTCAGGAACCATTTAAGAGTTTATAGAGATGTGTGCCTGAGGGTCGCCGTACTGCTGTAGCGTTTTTATATTTAAGACTATGTTAGAGACGGTCGCTTGTCAAATACATCTTGTGCCCGCCTTAAAGTCAAGATGTTCATTACTGTGATTAATACTACAACCGAGGACGCTAGCGAGATGTGCTGCGCCGCGTGCGCCTGTTTGTCACTGTCAGGAAAACTTTAAAGGAACTCGCAGTCATTTCTTCCTCAAATTAACCGCAATACCAAGCATGCACCACTTGTAAATTTGATTAATTGCAATGTGCGCATGAAATATGAGCTGGCCATGGTACTGACAAGCCTGTGGGTCGCAGCGAGGGCCTCTCTTGTGGCATTTTACAATTCTATTGTCGGCTCCATGGGGAGCAGGAGGGCAGGCAGAGGGTGCTACTCTGAGGCCTGTCTGTAATTGGTGGGCTGAAGTCAGAGAATACTTCCATCCCTGTGTAGACAGGATGACTCTGCCAGCCCGGACCCTGGAGGATGGCTGGCGCATGCTGCCAAGAGAGTTCCTGGGCTCTCTCCCCTGTCATGTCGCCTTTGAGCAGGGAGCGACACAGATGTAAGAACTGAGTCAGTCCTTCTAAAATCAGGTTATATTCACGTCCACCTATTCAGTGCTCCGTGGCCACTTTCCCTTGTCCACATGGCTGACTGTTAAACCAGGCCCTGTTGTGAGTTGTTTAGCTGTAACAGATTATTAACTCTGAGGAATATTATGGGGTAATGTGATGTCGGACGCATGTGTGGGCTCTTTACCATCTCACTGTGCATCGCTCCCACAGCCGCCCCTAGAAGACTATGATGGTAGAGTTTGTTCAAGTGTGAGGATAGGACAGACGACACTTCTGTACCACCTGTCATCGTCCCTCCCTGCAGGCTGTGGCAGGACACATCAGGACCACGTGGCCTGTGGGTTCTCTGTTTATGATTTTCACAATGGGGCTCTACTTTCTAGGAATGTCAACCTTCATTCTTTTTTATAGATTAATTCTTTAGGTAATCTCTTGTGCATTTTTTATATATTAGGTTAGAGAAATACTTTCTCAACTTTAAGAGGAGAAAATATAATTTATTTCATGTATGGGCTCTTTGGAGAATTTGGGTTGGAATCAAGAGTAAATAATGATTTTTTTTTCTAGCCAGGCACAGTGGTGCACAGCTGCCTGTAATTCCAGTACTTGGGAGGCTGAGACAAGAGGATTGTAGGTTCAAGGCCGGCCTCAGCAACTTAGCAAGACCTGTTTCAAAATAAAATGGGCTGGGGATGTACTTTGGAGGTAGAATGCCCCTGGGTTCAATCCCCAGTACCAAAATAATAATAATGATGATGATTATGATGATTTTTCCTTTACCTTGGGTGAAGGCTACAATGTCCTCACACAGAATCTAGCCCACTTAGCTCTGTGGCCAGTGTGGTTTTTAATTTCGGTGTGTCTCACACAAGTCATTGGGTGGTGTGGATGCAGAAAACATGCACTTTGTAGAACATAAGCAGCAGGGTAAAGTGTGGAGAGACTTGAGTGTGGAAACCAAATATAGGTTTTCTGTCTCATAAACCAAAATGAGCGGTCCCTGCCCAGTGCCCGATACCGGTGCTGCAGGAGGAGGGATGCCGGCCGAGCTGGAGTTGAAAAGAACACTGTTTCACAGGGCTGCCGCCTGCCAGGCAGATAGGCAGTAATCCGATTGATTCCTCTCCTGTGCAGTTGGTCTGCTGTCACGGAGCCTGCAGGACGCGGCTGCACGGCGTGGGTTGCTTGGCAACAGGTTCCTCGGAAGACCAGGATGCTGGGCACAGAACCGCATCCAGTGCCGGCCACTTCCTGAAGAAGCGTTATCTCTGCAGAGCATGCCAGACCCCTGGCCCGCTGTGCAGCGGCGGTGTGTGATGTATGGGATCCATTTTATCTGCAAAGGATTGGCTTGAGAAGAAAACGCTGCTTCCTCAAATGACTCAAATAGATGTTCCCTAGCCCGCTGCGCGGGGAATCTCAAGTCGCAGCAATGTGGTGAGGCGCAAGGCGGGCGAGCGGCCTGGGGCGCGCTGGTCTACTTATTGATGATAAGCATAACGCGGAGCTGCTGTGCCGAGTGTGTGATTAAACACACGTGAGCAACCGAGGGAGATAAAGCCCCCTGAGAAGTGCCGTCCAAGTCCTGCTCATGTGGTTGCTGTCTCCCTGGGGCCATGCAAGGCTCAGAGTCCCAGCAGGTCCAGTGAGCTGAGCTCTGTGTGTGGTGCTGCTGGCCGGCCTGTACATCTGCCCCACAGGACCAACCAGCATCCCACATCCCACTGAGGGGTGCAGAAGACCAGCTGGGCTTGGCAAGGGGGTCAGGCAGGGCGACCTGGTGCAGGAGGCGAGGCAGGATGTCAGGACAAGTCTCACTCGTGTTCCCAGCAAGTGCACAAGGAAACAGCATTGCTGATCCGGAGCCGACCAAGGGGCCCCAGCTGTGAGCGCCTGTCCCATCAGGACATCCTTCAAGAGTGGCCTCTGCCCAGGACAGCGGTGGGGGCCTGGCACTGGGGGACAGGAAACAGGGAAAGGCAGCAACAGAAGGGCCGTGGCTCCAACAACGCCTCGGAGCTGCCTCCCTCAGTTCCTGTGGGCTTTCTTTCCACCTGTGGCCTGGGCCCTCCCATGAGCTTCCAGGACTCCTGGGGTCGGGTAGGTTCTTTTAAGAGTTATTATGGGGGAACATAAAAAAATCATTCCAGCTGCATAATAACAAAGGAAAGCCAAAACACAGGGGCAGAGACCCAGTGTCGCCTAGGGTAAAGTAAATCAACATAGGTGTGTTGACTGCACGTGAGAGCCACACTTCCCAGGCCACTAAAGTGGAACACAAAGGAACACTGGGGGAGGCCAGGGGCTTGTGAAAGAACGCCACCCCGCCACTGCCTCTGCTGTAAACATGCTCACGCCAGCATCCGCCCTGCTTTCTGGGGGAGCAGCAGAGCCTAGTAGGAAACATCCAGAACCTGGAAAATGACAGCTGTGCTATCAAGAGCTGAGCCTTTAAACAAGAATCCCAGAGAAGACAGTGAATCACTCTTTTAAAAAGTAGAGTCCACTGGATGTGGTGGCGCACACATGTAATCCCAATACTTGGGAGGCTGAGAGAGAAGAATCGCAGGTTCAAGGCCAGCCTTGGCAATTTGGCAAGACCTTCAACAACTTAGCGAGACCCTGTTTCAAAATAAAATAAAAAGGACTGGGGGTGTATCTCAGAGGTAGAATGTCCCTGAGTTTGATCCCCATTACTCCCCCCCAAAAAAATAGTCCTTATGCTCTCTGGCTTAAGCTGCATGTCCCGTGGTAAATTAGCCACCTCTGAGTTAGGGTTTGGGTTCTGTGGGTCATGTGGAAAAATAGTCAAGGGTCAAACCAGATAGTGAAAAAGTATATTATAGAAAAGTGTGTTGCCATTTGAGTTGAATAGCATAAGAGGACAGTCTGGCTCCAAGAGGCACACAGTTCCAGCAGTGACAGAGAGTGGCCGGGACGTCACCTCCATGCCTGGCGTGACAAGGACAGAGTGTGCTTTCCTCCATGGACTGACATCTGCACAGTAGAACTGAGGGTACAGAGACAGTGTAAAGATACTGAGAGTCAAAAGGAATTTTTTTCTTGGCATAATCTAGCATGAGCCAGGGGATGAGGATTTTCAGACATCTCCAAAGCTGGCTTTGTGTGTGCGCGCCCAGTAGCTGATAAAATCTCAAGTTCAACATGTCCTGGAACCTCTGGGTGCATGATCCTGAAATTCAGAGTGATAACATTTCGACTTCACGAGCCGCTGTTATTTCTACTGGTTGGTGTTTCCCTGTTAGATGGAGAAGCAGCACGCGGCATAGACAGATCAATAGGAGGGAGGAATCGGGACAGCTCACAGAAGCCTCGGTTAGGTTGGATGTCTGTGGTGTTCCCTGTTTGGTGTGAGCTGGCAGAACGGAGGCCCACAGAGCAGGCACCCTGGAGGGAGAAGCTGTTTTATTTTTGGTTTTTTATTTTATTTTTTTAACTACTCTAAACCTACCTTTTGGAAATTAGTTTAAAATAGAGCTAATTAGGGAAATGATTTTTAGACCTTTCTGGAAAGTAGCTAAATAGCTAAACATTTTGAAGTCTCAATTGCTGGGGGAACTCGTGCTAATGAACTTCTCTGCTGGGTGCTGAAGGCCGAAGACATTCCGCCCTGGATCAAGGGGTGAGAGTCACGTGGAGAGGGAGGAGCCAAGGCGGCCTGCAGCTGCTGCAAGGCACAGAGGCCTCCAGCTCACAGCACATGTCTGGCTTCTCTCCCCGGGTCTGGACCCTCCTGCTGCCTCCACCCTAGGGGAGGCCAGCGAACAGCTGTGCCGTGGGACCAAGGCCTTCCTGGCTGTATTTGTTTTCTGGGGCTACCATAAAAAATGACCACAGACTGGGTGCCTCGAACAACAGAAAGTGTTCTCTTGTGGTTCTGGAAGTCCAGTGATCAAAATCAAAATTCTGGCAGTGCTACACCCCCCAAAACTCTAAGAACCCCTCTTCCTCTCCAACCCTCAGCAGTCCTTAGCATGCCCCCAAAATTCTAAGAACCCCTCTTCTTCTCTGACCCTCAGCAGTCCTTAGCACGCCCCCAAAGTTCTAAGAACCCCTCTTCCTCTCCGACCCTCAGCAGTCCTTAGCACACGTTGGCTGTGGGTGTGCCCCCAACTGCATGGCCTCCTCCCAGCATCTGTCTAAATGACTCACTGCTTATAAGGTCACCAGTCAGTCTCAGGGCCACTTTATCCAGCGTGACCATGTTTTGACTTGCCTACTATGAAGGCCAAGGTCACACCCACAGGTGCAGAGTGCTGGGCTTCGATACATCTTTGGGGGACACAGTTAACCCACAACACCTGCTATCATTCATCCCATGAGAAAAATATGAGCTGCGCAGGTCAGGCTGGGCTGTGGAGGCCACGCACAGACCCTCCCTCGGGAGCCCCAGTGGATCTTCAGGGCTGGAGCGCATCCTCAACCCAGCTCCCACCCAGGAGGCTGCAGCCGCTGGGCAGGTACCCATGACAGCTGCAGCCGCTGGCACCCACGGGAGCACTTTGCTTGCATCCTGGCTGTGCCCACCGTGCCCAGAGAGAAGCGTGCCCATCCAGGAAGGAAGGTGTTTTACTCTGGTTGCTGTGGGCAGGATGGTGGTGCCTGCCTCCTTCTCCTGGGGACTCCAGCTTGGCCACCCAGAGGAGGGGGCTGTTTCACAGTTTGCTTTACCACAGCCGATTCAGGAGGGGGTTTTCCAGAAGCTAATGGAAGGTAGCTAGAGACAAATGCCTACTCTGGAGGTTTTCACCTGCTTGTTTGCTGTCAGAATTTACCTTCCTCAGAAGATCTTGACCTACTTAGGCTGGAAGTTCTCCAGTGAAATGGAAACACCAATCGAATGTGTTCATGTCCTGCTGTTAGCCCAAGATTGCTTCCAGTGCCAGAAGCAACTCCGCTGCGTTCCCTAGGGATCCTTATTGCCGTGGTCAGCATTCCCACTGGGTAATCCAAGATGACTGACCACACAACTTAGAGAAAGGGAGAGTTATTTGTCACCAATTTTGGAGATTTCAGGGTTTAGTCCGTGTGAAGCTGGAATGTGCAGATCTCAGGTCATGGTGGCAGGAAGCAGAGAGGAGAGAGCAAGGCTCTGCTCTCACATCATGGAGGTCAGAAGAAAGAGAGCACAAGCATGCAAGGGGATACAAAGATGTGAGAACAGTCCCTACGGCCACACCCCAGACACACCCACCTGCCTCGGTTACCACCCAGTAAACCCATTCCAATGGATTTACCCACTGATGAAATTACTACCTCCATGACTTAGTTCCATCAACTCTGAACATTAATACATGAGCTCTTCAGGGGACATTCTGTATCCAACCATAACACTTGTTCTGCCCTAATGAAAGTTAACTAAAAACAACCCACTCTGACCTCCTTAGTAACAGATGCACACAGACATTGCTCCAAGAGTTGCACATGAAAGGAATCTATAAAAATCACAGTCACTGCTTAAAGGCAGAAGCCAGCCTGAATGTTGGATGTGTGGCCCCTGATGTCCTGTGGGGCCTTTGTCACTGCTATTGTGTTGGGTCTTGGGGCTGGGTGGTTAGTCCTACTGCCACTGCCCAGCTGGCGTGCACAGAGATGGCTTCCTGGGTCCTGTGACCAGCATCTCTTCCAGTGGGTATTGGAATTCTTTCTACGAGGTCACTGCTATAACAACAGTTGATAAATACTCTTAATATCACCTCCGCCACAGTGCAGCATCCGTCACGTAGTTTCTTCCTAATACTCTTACTAATGCGTGAGACGGGACTAAGCCAGTGGACGGGTGAGGATAGAAACATGTACTGGATCCTGTGCTCTTTTCTCTTAAATATTTGATGTTGGCTAAATCCCCAAGTGGCTGGGTAAACAGTTTACCAGAATTAAAGTGGGGGTGACTTATCGGCAGCTCAGTCTAGCCGCCTTATGAGCTTTCCACTCTGAGCTGATGTTCTATGGCAAAGGGGTCACCTTGGGACCACCTCTTCTCCTTCTGTGACCCCTGGACCCTCCCATCTGGCCACCGACCTCACACCCACCCCCTGCATGGCTAGCTGTCAAGGTGGACATGTTCACCTCTGACCCCGCCCTGACTCAGGCCCCACCCCGTGAGCATGGGGCAGCATCTGACCCCCACGCTGCCCCATGTCCTCCCTCCTCTTGCCTCCTTCCCAGGCAGCCTGTCCATGATGAACTTCAAACACCCCAGGCCTCCTGCTCCAGCTTCCCATCTTCCCCGACCCAATATCCCATCCTCCCAGATCCTGGTCTGAACTCCCTGGCTCTTCTCCCATACCAAGAAGGGGGTGCCCGCTCCAGCAAGGTGTGGCAGGTGGAGAGCCCTGTAACAGAAGTGGCTCAAGGGGCCCCTGACTTCTTGTCCCTGCGTTCAGACGCCATCTCTGTGGTTTAGACCTGGTGAACACAGATCAGACTCTCTGAGTTTCCACTCCCTTCACCACCTCCTAGACCCTTGTGACAGTCAAACAAGGTTCTGCACATCCTACCGCGTGTAATTGATTCCGACCTCAACCACTTGTGTCTAGCACAGCATCATTCCTTCATTTAATGAGCATGTATTTGCAACAGGCTCCATGCCAGCCACTCTTATAAGGTAACACCATGAACAGAGGCTACTCTCTCCTCTCATAGTCATTATCGTTGTGTGCGGGAGTTGGGCAGCAGACCAGGTGGGCTGCCGTGTGTTCCTCTGTGACCTGAGAAGGTGTCACTGGGCAGGTGGACATCTTGGCAGGTGCAGCCCAGGCAGAGGCCCCAGCCAGATGAGGAGGCATGGCAGGGAGACTGGAGGCAACGGGTAGCGCTCATCTGCAAGGCCGTCCTAATTCTGAATGGGGGTGTGCCAGCCTTTGGGGGTGTTGTAGGGTTTTGTGTGTATCTGTTTTATTTTAACAAGAATGACATGGTATGGTTTATATTTTATCAGAACAGTACCCATGTTGTTTATTTTAGAATAAAATGTTTAAGGATAAGAATAGGAGCAGGGACAACCATTACCACACAAGAAATGATGGAGTCCTGGGCCCCAGCTCCAGCAGGAGAGGTGCTGAGAGGTGATCAGACCGAGGGGCAGGAAAAGGCGCGCAACATAAACAACCGCTCAGTTCCATACGGTTTCAAAAATTAGGCTCCATGTGTATTTCCTCTGAATGAGGCACATGGAAGCAGTCAATGGCCAGCCACGGTAGTCTCTGCAAAATGTTGAACAGTTATGAGTGAAATTGGGAAAGAGACACCGCCGCTCACTGCCAAGGCTGTGGAGCAAGTGGGCACTCCCGCTTGAGAAACTGGCATGGTGGTTTCGTAAACGTTATATGGTCCAGCAATTCCATCCCTAGACAGTTGCCGGAGTGAATGGGAACCTGAGTGCTCACAAGATCTGCGATACGAATGCTCATGACAGCCTCATTCTTAGTCACCAACAACGGGACACAACCCCACATCCTCCTGCAGGTGGATGGGTGAAGGAAGCCTGGAGCTTCCGTCCGGCGGAGCACTCCCGGGCAGCAAAGGAGACGGGCCGCCGTGGGTGCAGGGCGGCTGTGGGAAAGCCTGAGACCAGCGGGCATGTCTAGGGGACCAGGGTCAAGTCCCCGTGCTGAAAGCTTCCGCTACACGCTCCGGAGAAGGCAGAGTGAAGGGACAGACCACCTCTAGTTGCCAGGGTTGGAGATGACCCAGAGGACGCCAGGGGTTTTGAGGTGATGGCTGTGCCCCATCTAATAGTGGTGTGGTCACACAGTCTGTGCATGCCTCAGGATCCAGGGAACCACATGGATATAAAGCTGAACTCCGCCGAGTGTGAATCACCAGGACACCCCCTGCAAGAGGCCACGCTGTCCCTCCATGACTTCCTTTCAGAGAAGCAGTGAGCAGTGTGCTACGCAGCTGTGTGGGGAAACCAGGAGGGGTGCAGGTCTGCACAGGCTGCAGAGAAGAGTCCAGAGTGGCTCCGAGACGCTGGGCTCACGTCTGTGTGCAGTCCAAGCCCCCATCCTCATTAGACTTCAATTTCCTCATTTCATAAGTGGGGGGCACAGCCACATCTAAGAGTCATTCCACAATCTAAGTATCCTGGACTAGATTTGTAGATGTCTTTCACCAAATGATAGCTGGTTTTGTTCCAGAAAGGAGACTCAGCCATGTCATCTCCCTTGGGGAATTCCAAACTGCGGCCTCAGGTACCCTCCAGAATTGTTCAAGAGGCAGAGCCATGGGTCCCCTGGTCCCTAAGCGTTATCTCAGCACATGAAATGGGGCTGCTGCCCAGGTGCCTCATTGGTACCTGGGTCAGGAACGAGCCCATCCCAAGCTGCTCTTAGGAGTTACACAAGAAGCTGCTCTCGACTCGTTACAAGGGCACAGCAAGTGCTCGGGTAGCATTTGGTGTCACAGTCCTCACCATGGAAAGAGGCCCTGCTGTCCTGAACTTTTCTCTTTCCTGGTAACGCTTGGTAATTCTGTCAGAACAGTTGACATGGGATGCCTCAATCAGTCATCATCATATGCGTTTAGTCTCCTCCACTGAATTACAAACTGCAAATACAAGCTGGCCTGTTTGTGCACGAATGCCCACTCTCATTGTATTATTTAGGTTTTAAGTTTTTCTATTGGTGCATTGAAATTATACATCATAGTGAGATTCAAAGTGATACATTCATCTATGCACACAACATCTCTTGGAAACACAGTAAGAGATATTCTTTAGTTTTTCATAGATAGTGGGTTGGTGGTGAATGGACAACTTCACCCAGGAAGCACTTGCTGCTATGATTCTAATGGCTTCTGTTGAGAAATCATGCAGAGAAGCCTAAAGTCTTTTTATTCTCCCCAATTGCCCCATGGATTCAAAAGCAGGCATGTCATGGTGATCAAGGGTCAAATGACAAGGGGACTTTTCATCCCGGGCATTCACTTGGTTGCTGGATCAGCCATGAGGGTCAGTGAGGGCTGGGACTCGTTAGCTTCCACGCTGGCCAGTCCATCACCCCAAGCTACAAAGTCACAGGCCCGGGGACCCTGGACCACACTGCAGACAGAGCTGGACCCAGCGCCTCTCCTGGTTCTCTGCAAGGCCGGAATAGTTCCCTCTGGTTGTGGGATGTCCAGGAAAGGCTTGTAGAATAGTGTGGGTTCTCCACATTGGTGCTCTTTCTAGAGTGTGAATTATAAGGCACCTTTTACCCTTTCTGACCAAGAGGGAAACTTCAATTTTTCTTTCATGTGTTTCCTCTAGAAATCCCAAGACTGCCTTTTCTTCGTTAAAAGGAAAATACCTTTTGTAGTTAGTTAATATTGCAGTAGGCAGAGTTAGCCAATTTTCCTTTAGAATAGGGAAATACCAATCCCAGGGGACCAAAACATCCAGGAAGGGTACCCTGTTCTCTTGGGATATGGCTGGAAGTAACCAAAGACCCAAGCCTGGCAGAGAGGTTTCCATCCGTGGTGGGAAATTAAAGACAGATGACTTCCAGGAGCTTTGGGATAAAGAGGCTCCGTGAAAGTGCCACTCACCTGTACCTGTCTCTTAGCTCACTTTAATGTCCTTTTGAAGAGACATTAAAAAATGTATACAAATCCTTCCAAAGTCTCCCACATAGACATCTACATGAGAAAAGCAATGTCATCCTAACGATGGTCCCGTCACACAGTTGAAGCCACGTTAGAAAATAGACCCGATCTTACAATGCTGTTAATTCCCCGTCTTCCTCCGTGCTCCTGGAGACGTCACGGGATCTATTCTCTCCTGTTCCCCCTGAGTTTTTATAGTTCAGCTGAGCACAGCGCGTGTATTTTGAGCTGAGTCAAGCCAATTTCCGCTGAGACCAGCACGGGTATTTTCATCACGTGCTTCCTCTTGGTTCTGCAAATTTTAGTCACTTCAGGATTGTTCTCGCCACGTGACGTTCCCAAGGAGACAGTGTCACCCCTGTGTGGCTTCCCTTGAGAAGATCCATCATGGTGCCAAACGTTCTCCTCCGACCTCTTTACCATGTGGCTAGGTCACACGGAGCCCCGTGAGCCCCTTCTTTGTGCAGCACTCCAGGAACCCAGGTATTTAGAGGGGCTTGTTTTGAGGCAACTCGTGCGGAACAGAACATCTGCTACGCTCAGAAGCGATCGTTCTCTCTAGATGGGGCCTTTTGTTTCAAGAAGGTTTGATTCATTGCACTGAGAACATTCTGGAATGGATGCAGGAACAGGGGGAAGGACGGAGCCCAGATCCGAGCCCTTGTGTGCCGAGTTCAGGTCTCTGGATGAGGCCATGGTCTTTGTTTAAGGACTGAAAGGGACAGACCATCCCATAGCTGCCAAGACAGCTGCAGAGGACATATCCCAGGGGCATGTCCTAGGCCCCCTGCTGCCCACCCCCATGCTCCGGGCCCAGGTCTTTGCACATTCTGATCTTGCCTTTTAAATAGCTCCCTCTCCATTTCCACGAATCTCCTCCTCACCTGTCCTTCACAGCCAGGTCAGAGAGCGTCCTCCATCCAGTCTCGGTCATGAGGAGACTTGTGTTCATTGAGGTTCTAGATGTGCATCTGTGAAGCAGGAGAGCTGAGGGCCACCCCGCTCTGTAGGCTCCCTCGAGGCGCCCCAGCTCCCCACAGAGCACCGTCTATGGTGATGGCCAGCAGGTCCTCTGCTGTCTGCTGGGAGGAATGTGCACCCAAAGGAGCCGGTTTATTTTCTTCCCTGACATTTATTTTCTCATGTTTAAACATATGGATTATTATGGGTTCACAGACTCAGAGCTCATAGGAAATTAGATTGTATGGCAGAGAATAATCCAAGGGTGGGAGGGAAAAATGACACCAAATGGAATTGTAGCCCAAACCAGTTGGGGAGACCCAGTTGGGACTGGGGCCAGTGATAACCAAGTGCGGCCTGGCTCATGTGCCGGGGGCAGAGTGGATGTGACCAGCTGGCCAGAAGAGCAGCTCACTGGTGCAGGGCGGGGGCACTTGGTCATCATGACCCCCTGGTGTTGTTCATTCCCCTCTGAAAGTGTGGGTTAACTTTTTTCATTCTTTCTATATCGAGGGTTAAGGTGACCTTCAGAAATCCCCTGGGAGCTTTCTCCCAGCTCATCATTGGCTATAATCAGCACTCTTAGACCCATCAATTAAACTTGCAGTGGCCACTGGC
This sequence comes from Glis glis, assembly GCA_004027185.1. Classification (NCBI taxonomy): domain Eukaryota; kingdom Metazoa; phylum Chordata; class Mammalia; order Rodentia; family Gliridae; genus Glis; species Glis glis. The sequence continues at coordinate 3,529 of PVJS01039853.1, read as the reverse complement.
TCTGACCCGGGGTGGTGGAGGAGACAGTGTCCACCTGACAGCTGCTGGAAGCCCGCAGGCCTGGCTGAGCTTCCGCCGTTTCTGAGATCCGTCTGCGTGGTATGCTTTGACCCAGCAAGCAGGTGTGACCTAAGGCACTCGACGCCTTCCCAGGAAGCAGTTTGTGCCAATGGCACAGGAGGGCCTGCTCACTTGACTCAGAGGCTGTCCACTAAACATCCTCTCTACAAAGCACCTGAGCTGTCTGCTGGTTTTGTAGGCTGGTTTCACAAAGAGCCGGCTCTCGTTGCCCTCTCTTTCCTCAGGTGGAGGCCCCGGGTGCCGCCCACAGGCTAGCCACCCTGTACTGCAGGAATTCCTGCCCAGGCGGGCAGGAATGGGCATCAGGGAGCCCAGGAGCTGCCCCCTCCAGCTCCCACCAAGAGTGCGTGTGTGGTGGTAGTGCATTTCCTGGTTTCCATGAGCTTTCCATCACTTCCCCTCCCAGGAGGCCTGTGGCCTTGGCCCTGGCTCTCCGGCACCTGCAGCCGTCCACGATTCTCAGCCCTCTCTCTCCTCACCCCATCCTCACTGGCTTTCTCTCTGCATCGATGTGCATCTGTGGCTAAATTGGCTTTTCCGCCTAAAAGCCTGTGTCATTTTGTCTACCACTCCAGTGGGCCTCCTAGTGGAGAGCTTACTCCTCAGTGACGGCTGCGGGCAACTCAAAGAAGGAGAGGACAGTGTAGGACCAGAGGTGAAGCTGTGGAGGTCAGGGGAGCAGAATGCCCACTGAGCCACACGTCTCCAGGAAAATGATACCCCATCAGGCTTCTATAAAAGACACTGGAACAACTTGGTGTACACAGAGACGGCTGTGGGTATGCACGGAGAGGAGAGGCATGGCCCTGGGTGTGCACAGCAAGGAGGGACATGGCCTTGGGGTGTGCACAGCAAGGAGGGACATGGCCCTGGGGTGCATACTGCAAGGGGGGCCATGGCCCTGGGTGTGCACAGCAAGGAGGGACACGGCCCTGGGGTGCATACTGCAAGGGGGGCCATGGCCCTGGGTGTGCACAGCAAGGAGGGACACGGCCCTGGGGTGCATACTGCAAGGGGGGACATGGCCCTGGGTGTGCACAGCAAGGAGGGACACGGCCCTGGGGTGCATACTGCAAGGGGGGACATGGCCCTGTCCCCCGCCCCAAGCAGCAGGATCTTTCCAGTGTACTTTAAGGGAAAGAGACCACAGGTCTCAAATCCAATCAAGTCTAAGACCAGGTCAATTCCCAAAATGGAAGAGGCCCCCTGAAGGTGCCCAGCCACCAGGCCAGGCAGCGAGGCGGTGGAGCTGCACAGAGGGAAGACAGGCATCCGCTCAGAGCATTTGCCCCAGGTGTTTGGGTGAACATGGTCTCGTGTATCTCCCACGAGGAAGCTTGTCCGGGGAAGCTGGTCAGGTCTACTGCAAGGTGCTAAAACACAGCAACATAGATTGAGCTGCTAATTAATTGCAAATGGATATCTGAAAATTGGATCCATCCTTAATGGGGTGGGATAGTGTTGTTTACCTGACAGAGAAACTAATTCATAAGAAAAAAAAACAGGAGTGTACATTTCATTTCCTTCTGCCTATTAATTTCTGAAGGCAGCAAAGGGTGTAGCTCTGTGTTTCACTTCGGCAAGTCATTGATTTGCATCTCCCCTACCATTCCCATTATGCAAAGGCCTTGGCCGCCCCTGCGATGCAGGAGCCATTCTCTTGGAGGTAGTCTCTTCCTGGCCTCATCACAAGCCACCTGCGGTCCGAGCTGGCTGTTAATCTCTTGGTATCTGCACCCCACGGGGCTTTGCGATTAATATGAATAACAAACAGAGTTTTGGCATGGAAACCTTTGTTGGGATGGAAAATGTGAACACTATAATTATTTACCCCGGTAGGATTTATTGTGGAAGTAGCTCAGCTGCGGATCTAAATCGGGTTGCGGGTGTGACTCTTTAAAACTTCCTGAGAGCTCCAGTCCCTGCTGTAAACGTTTTACATGTTAATTCTTAGGAGAAACCTAGAAGATAGGTGTAATTATCTTCGCCACTTAGAGAGGGAGAAGCCGATGTCCAGAGAGGACAGCGAGTCCCCAAGGACACCCGGAGGCTGTGCAGAGTTGGTCCTGGTGGTCTGCTACAGGGACTGTGCCTGTCTCCACGACTGGCTGATGCCCGGCGTTGATAACACAGGGACAGCATGGGGCACACAGGCTGTGGAGTCTCAAGTGCCCGGCTTTGTTTTTAGTCTCCGAGGAGCCTGCATGTCATTTAATAACTTTGCCTCTCACTGCCTGGGACTCCAAGGAGAATGGACCGTGGGAAATAGCTTGGGCCGATTCAGTCCTCTGTCCTGATGGTCAGGACCACGTTTTTACTAAGCAGAAACCACGCACAGAATGTCAGGGTGTGCGTGAACACGTTCTGCTTCAAAACAGAAACTTAAGTCGAGAAAGAGAGTGAGTGCTAAAGCAGATACGCAGGGTAGCTGATCATTTTGCTGGTCCATTGGGTCATCAGTAAATGATTTGCCAAATAAAAAGAGTTCATGCCGACAAAACGAAAGAATGACAAACATAAAAGGAGCCTCGGAAGTATATCTGAAGGTCTCCTGGAGTCGTTCTCGTGTTCTCCCGTGTAGTCGATGTGCGGTGACTTTAGAACAAAGGGAAGAGTTTGATCCGTGATCAATGCAGCAGTCCGAGGTGGTAGTGGGAGAGTTACACCTTCTTTCCAATGGCAAAAGCTTTTCTGAAAACATCTGAGGAAAAACAGGCGAAGCCTGCTGGGATTTTATCCGATGTTATTTTCTGAGGCACTTGACTCCAGAGGATGCTTCAAAGCGTCTGCCTCCTTGGGGGCCCGGGCTGGCCAGGACTCCAGCTCAGGCCCATGGTGTCTTCTGCCAAGGGTGACCTGGGAGGCGGTTCCTGGGGCACCTGCACCCCAGCCCCTGGCCAGCTCCTCTCCTCCTCAGGAGAAAGTTGGTAAAGGCTGGATGGCAGACATGGACACAGCTGTGGTGCAGACCCCAGAGAGGTCGCACTCGTCACGTGGCGTCTGTCACCCTCATGCCAGGACGGCTGGGGAAGAAATTCCATGAGGATCTCCATGCATATCTCCAGACTAGCGGGGTTTAAAGATGTTCTAAATCCAGAACAGGTGCCCTTCACATCTCTGTTCTCCTTTTAAAAGGAGCGTGGGATGGAGCCCTGGCCGACCCTCAAGGAGGCCTGCTCTCCCCAGCATCCATGGCTCTCTCCTTCTCTCTCGTGCTTGGTTTATAGATGCCTTTATATTTGAAGTAATCGTTAGGATTTGTTGAAAATCATTACATTTCTGTCAGGCTCAGTGGACATACACATAATCCCAGTAATTGGAAGGCTGAGGCAGGAGGATCACAGGTTCGAGGCCGGTACTCAGTAACTTAGTCTTAAAAGTAACTTAGTCTTAAAAGTAAAATAAAATAAAATGGGCTGGGGATGTAGCTCCTAGGTAGAGTACCCCT
>PVJS01039852.1:0-18710 GCA_004027185.1 Glis glis | reverse complement strand
TGTGCATGTATGTTAACACCAAACTGATACTCATTGTGATGTGAGACTACAATGCACCAATAAAAACATGTAAAAAAAATAGCCAAGTGACATAAAAAAGAAAACATACTAAGTGAAAGAAGTAAAAAAAAATAAAATATATATTTATCTTGCTCAATATATCCAAAACATCATTTCAACATGTAATCAATATAAAAAGTATTAACAAAATATTTCACATTTTTCATAGTAAGTTTTCCTTTTTTAAAAAAAATCCAGTGTGTATGTGTGTATTTGGCACTTAAAATGCATCTCAATTCAGACTGGCCACATTTCAGCTGCCCAGTAGCTTCATGTGGCCAGTGGTTACCATCTTAAAATGTATTTTGGTATCTACCTTTGTTTTATCTAGAAATGTCCTCAGATCCTTTTAAGACTCCATGAGGTTTTATGTCATTGTTATCATACAATTATATACTAAGCACACCTAAGTTACTTGAGATCTCAGGCATAATATATATATATATATATATATATTTTTTTTAATAAGGAAACTCTTTTTTCTCTGAGGACCCCAAGCAGCCTCAAAGGATCCAATAGGGGCTAAAAGAACACCCTGAAAACTGCATATGGAATTCAAGGATGCTTGGATTGCCAATTTACAGATGGAATGAGCTAGTGATGTTCATTCTGATTGGACTGCAACTCCATGGCATGGACTCCTGGCCACAAGTAGATTGACAGCATGGGGCAGACTAAAAGTCCCATCATTCTGATTGGGCTGCAACTCTGTGGCAGGATTACCTGGACACTGGTAGACTGACACCATGGGACCAACTAAAAGTCCCATTTCAATAGAGACTATCCAAGCTTTCCTTTTTTTCTTTTCAGAATAACATAAGAAAACCCCTTAAAGTACGCAAGCAAATTATAAGATCATGGGTAATTCAGTATCCTTGAGAACTTACCACTTGGGTACATATTAAAGAATTTGTATAGCCGTGCGTGGTGGCGCACGCTTGTAATCCCAGTACTTTGGGAGGTGGAGACTGGAGGATCCGGGTTCGCGGCCAGCCTCAGCTCGCGCACGCGCACGCGCTCTCTCTCTCCCTGTCTCTCTCTCTCTCTCTCTCTCTCCCTGTCTCTCTCTCCCTCTCTACTTAGTGAGGCCCTCTGCAACTTTGTGAGACCCGGTTTCAAAATAAAGTATAAAAAAATAGGGCCGGGGGCATAGCGCGGAGGTAGAACGCCCCTGCGTTCAATCTCCAGTACTGCAAAAAAAAAAAAAATTTGTATTATTTTGAGGCAGAGAACTTAAAAAAAAGAGGAAATTGATTTTTGTTATTTGGCTTGGCCCTAATGTAAATTAGAGAATGGAGGTTCGTTCTATAAATGGGAAGGAAAATGGGCAAAGATCTGAGTATTTGAGTTTTTTCTCCCCTGAAAAATATGTCTGATGCAGAATCTTCCTGATGGTGCCAAATGGCCACCTGTATCAAGTGACTGTCAGCCATGACTGGTGGACCCTGCCCCAGACATCCTCTGCTGTATAGGCTTCCATGTGCGTGTCTCTATTCTCCAATCTATTATTCACTGTGTCACATGACAATCATCTGTGATTGGTTGTATTTTGATTTCCAGAACTCTAAATCTGGCACTATGTTTAGTAAATATCTGCAACTCTTATTTCCTATCTGTGGGGACATAGTACCCAGCAAATGAAAGCTATGAGGTATTTATTTGTTGTCTATTTTTATGTATGTTTGCATCCATGAGTATATTATCTATTTTCTACATGGTACCAAAATTGACTTATAGCTAAATGAGCTCTCACAAATTAAACAACAATAACAACAATAACAAAATGAATTCAAAAACCTTTTAGTTCACGTGACTTAAATAAATACTTAAATAAGTTTATTTAAGTTTGGTAAAATAAAAGTAAGAGATGTCATTAAAAATTATTAACAGATTTTTTCCAAGTTAGCCAATTAGGGTTGTATTAACTGCTTCTATTTGATGTTTAAAATAGAGTCCACTGTTTAGATTTTTGTGAAAATAATGACTTAAAAGTGCTAACTATACTTGTTAGATATCTTGGTTTATATGAATAATCTAAAATAGCTATTAAATGGATACATTTTAATGGTATAAACTTTTATAAATGTCTATCTTTCGAAAAATCTAAATTGTGTATAAGTACGCAATTGATGTTAATTGATGTTAAAATGAAAACATATATTGCTAAATATAAACTATTCATGGCTTCTTAATGTCAGCAAAAGACTATATTTGAGTCTATCAAATGTGTTTTCATATGTGTAAGGAACAGTTTAAGATCTCCTTTTGGATCTTAACTAAACATAAATTACTAAAAGTTAAAATCCTAATTAATATGTGATTCTATACATATGAGATTAAAGAATTTTAAGCTGTGTTTTGATGATAAAACTATAAAGGACAAAGAATTTTATTTAACTAAAAGGAGTAATTTGTCTAAAGTGAATGATTTTTATAAAGATTGTGCAAATTGCAGAGGGTTTGAAGAAGTTGCAATTGATTTGTAAAGAATCAAACTTATGAAAGATTTTCTATGTGTAATATAACTGCTTACAATTTATAGGAATTATTTAAAGGGTTTTCTAAAAATCATATTTAATGCATTGATTCTTTGAAACAACTGGGGTTTCTTAAGATATTGACTTGCTCTTGGCAAAATTTTACAAAAATTATCCTGGAGAGCAAAAATTTTGCATTTCATTAAGACTATAAGGGGGAGCCAAAGTCAGAGGATATCTAGCTCTTCCTTATAGTCTACATTATAATTTATAATGAACCATCTACTTTTAGGCTCATAGAAAAAATATAACATGGTGCCGATGCCCAAAAGTTCTCTCCAACCGAGTCCTTATAAGATGCTATAAAAACTAAACCTGTACCTGTCCTTATAAGATGCTATAAAAACTAAACCTGTCCCTCTTGAGGTTTTGCAGGTCCAGGACCACCAGACATCATAAAAGGAAAAATTCCCATTTGTATAAGGTACTGGAGGATCTATGAGTCCTGTTCAAAATAAAAAACTAAGACCTGTTTAAGCTAAGTTCCCCTGTGTACTATATACTAGGAACCTTGTTTCTTTCCATTCTTATGGAACATTTTCCTTTTGGTTATGGGAATTTCTCTGCTAAACTAGGAACCTTAAAGATACTTAACGAGCTAATGGGGTCTCCCATAAAGTGGAGAAAGGATATGACAACCTTACACCTAAAGAAAAACAAGATGCTTGGTTTACCGATAGCTCTGCCAAATATGTAAAAACAGAAAGAAGATAGATAGTGGTGGCATATAATCCTTATAGTAAGTAAATTATTAGTACTAATGAACAGGGTCATAGTCGTCGATATGCTAAATTGTATGCTATATTTTAGGATTTGTGCCTTGAGGACTTTTCACAATGTTATACATAACCAAATGGGTTGGCTACCTGGCTTCCAGTTTGAAATGCTAATCAGTGGATAGTCCAAAGAGGAAAAAACTCAGCAATATATCTGGGTTATTGTACGATGTACTAACATGTCAGGTTTTTTTTATGTAGCTGCCCACTGCAACTGTAAAACCATCAAAAAACAGATAAATGGCTTTGTTGACAAGCAAACCCAAATAACCAGACTTGTGAACACTGATCCAACAACTCCACAGCAGGCTTGGCACAATGGACAGACCAGAAATGCAGGCTCATAGGAGAAAAGCCACCTACTCATCATCACGTTTCTGGGGCTATATGTCCTTCAGTTGTGTTAACTTGTGACCTGACTGTAAAAAAACCCATCTCAACAACAGGCCAGTTTCTCTCTGTCTCCTTTAGGTCACTTAGGATAAAACTTTGGATCCCTGGCCTAGGTAGGGCCAACACCCCTTGCCAGCCAGAAGCCGCTATAGAAGACGGAACTATACCCCTAATCAACCCTTAAGATCGAAGTCTCAGAGGTGGAAATGATGTAGGATAGGAGAAATAAAATAAGTAGAAAGGAGACATACAGGAGAACAAGGAAAACGTAACTTTAATATGGAAGCCTGTGACAAGGCCTGATATACCCAAAAGTTTCTGTTGACTATCCTTAGGGATGTGTCTGTTTATGAGACAACAGAGGTCACACAAAAGAGGAATCTCCCCAGACACTGTTAGCTGTCCTTGAACAGTTTATACAAAATGGAGACCTACTGATAAGACAGTGAAAGTCTGAATCTGGAAGATTACTGACGCACCCTATGTCACCTTGTGACTACTGGACTGGGTCATCCTCACATACTTCATTCTGCCCACCCTTTGTGAAAGTCCCCTATAAAAGAAGAGCTCTGCACCCCCAAAGGGCTTCTCTCACTTTGGGGTGGCTTGCATTCTCCCTTGAATGTATATTTTCTACTTTCCTAAATAAATTTCTGTATGTCTCTGAAAAAAAATAAAGCATTACATATTATCCTGTACTCTGTGAAACAAAACTGTTTCCAAATGAATTACCTATTGGGTTGTCTTTTTCTCAGTGTTTTTAATGACTTATGAAGTCTAAAAACAAATCCTTTGCTATACCTATTGAAAATATTTTCATATAATCTATGACATACTTTTCTTTTGTTTGCTTATTTGTGGTACTGGAGATTGAAACCAGAGGCATCATACCTCTGAGATACACCCCCAGCCCTCTCTTACTTTTTATTTTGAAACAGTGTCTTGCTAAGTTATGGCACACAGGTCTTGAACCTGTGATCCTCCTGTCTCAGCCTCCCAAGTACTCGTATGACATATCTTTTTTAATACTAAGAAATATATCATTTTACTGCTTTTTAGGAATTAGGAATAGGAATCAACTGAGGATGGAAACTATTTAGAAATTAAGTTCAAGATGTAGGATGGGAAATGTTTGGAAATCAAATAAGTTCAAGTCCACTGGACTTAAATCTTGAGGATAGAAAATATGCCTTTCCAACCTAATAGGCTCAGTGCCAGTCTCAGCACAGATAATCATTTTCTGAACCAATTTAATTGTATAGTCATCATAGGACAAACCATTTCCATCTCCAACATTAACTTTTGGTTGTAATTCTCTTGCACTTCAAGACTACGGCCTTCTTTACTCTCCTACCACTTGAATATGAGTTTTTCCAGATCAGATCACATACCGAAACTACTGGTCCAGTATATGGCGTATTATTTTCATTTGTTTCTTCAGGCTCTCCCAAAGTACCTATTAAGTCATCCAAAGCTGCATCCATGCCTGACTGGAAATGAAAAAGAGCAAATGTTATTTGTTAAACATATTTCACATTTGATTTTTTTTAACTATAAAACCCTGCCTATTCTGTGTGGAGAAACATCAATATCCAAAGTTCTTTAAATACCAAAATAGTTAAATGTGATATAATCTTATTAAGTCCCAAAGTACAGACTCTGGATTTGAAAGATAAAAAACCATTTTCAGGCAAGGATCACAACTGCAACAAGTCCAAAGGGCATTAACTACACGAACAAATGTATGAATTCATTAAAGCTGCCAATCCAATGTACTGACAGTCAAAAAGGAAAAAGAAAAGCAAATACAAAGAATTATGACCATATTGCTGTGACAACATGGCATTTGGTATTTATAGTTTTCCAGAGGTTTATACAAAGAACCCCAACAAAATCTCTAGATAGCATCTCTTACAAAGAGAATATATTTCAAAAATGGATTTCCCTGTATTTTTTCATTCAGTTTGTTTTTCTTCATCATTATTTACTTGCTTACTCAAAAATGTCAACAAAACAAAAATCACCTGAAATGCTAAAGGTACAAGAACTGGCCATTTATTCTGTCAATGTGGACTTAAATAAGTATAATGAATGACAGGGTGCCTCTGTCTTATTTTTGAGGTTAAGAATGACTCATTGTGAACCATAACCTACATCTGAAGGGGAAAATAACAACCCAGGGAAAGATCTTTTACTATTTAACTCAGATTAAAAAGGATTACCTAAAATTTTTGTTTTTTTTTGTGTCTGTGAGAACTGCCATATTCCCACAACAATTTAGGACTCACCTCACCAATGATTTGTGTAATAGAATTTAGAGCCTTTTAACTTTAGACTTATTTTTTGGGGGGATTTCAGAATAAAAAAGACATTATATTCTTTAGTGACAGATCTGGTTAAAGAAGATGTATTTACAGGAGAGAAATTGGAATGTAAACTCCTGAAACTGGAGTTTTCAAAATAGAGAGTTATAATATTAAATGTTACAAACTTAGGTGTGAAAGCCACACTTTCTACCTAGTCACATTTAAAACGGTAATTCATAAAAAAATGGTCTTTTCAGTTACCCCTCTAATATTTGTGTGCCAGCAAGAAATCAGACTGGGATAAAAAGCAGAGGTTAAATATCTTATGCAGAAGTGTACTGGGATCTTCATACCTTTTCAGATGGTTTATCTGGCTTGGATTCAACTGGTGCAGCTGCTGTTAATAATTTTTCTTTTTTCTGGTGGAAGTTTAGAAAGACATAAAAACTCCTTTTCATATGCCTCTATAAAACTCTGGGCAATTACTTCAAGATGAATCCATTGTAATGAAAAGCACTGACCATATACTGAACATCTGCTCTGCACCTGACACATGTAAGATGTTGTATGTGTTATACACTTTTTTCAGCACTAAATAATATTAATGTTGTATGTTATATGTTGTTTCAGAATTTAAATAACATTAACTTCATTTGGTGATGGGGAAAGCAAGGAACAAAGAGATTAAGTAGCTTTCCTCTGGTTGCACGATGAGGGAATGAACCAAGGTCTGAATCCAGGACTATTTCTTGCTCCGCCATGCTTCTCCAGAGCCCGCTGCCAGTTTTTGCAGCACTAATGAATTCTTTCTGTAGGCTACCACTTCAAACTGTGCTCTCTGGGTCTTTGCCCCACACACCAAGACCTCCACACCCCTTGCTCTGACATCTCATCCCTCACTTTTTCCTTCATTTCTCTAAAGTGAGTTTCTCTTCCTCTCACCAGTCCTGTGGTTCCTCTATCACAGATTGCCAGTGGCTGTCCAATTGGCAGCCTCCATTCCTCTATCCAGACGTGACCTCTGAAGTTTGACCCTGGGGAGCCGCTGCCTCCTGACTCTCATCTCTCACAGCTGACTTAACCCAGCACCATTCCAATTCTACCCCGGTGTTTGTGCCCTTTGGTCTCTGTTACCCTTAGCATCTCTTCTGCCCTGTGCTGGCAGTCATACAAAATCATTCTCCAGGACCAGGCTTCAAACCCTTTCAGGGCCTGGCAGGAACTTAATGGGTGAGGTTGCTGGGTTTAAGACAATAAGGGACCACATCTCATTTGAGGCATCTGAATTCCAGCTGCAGCAGAGCAGAGTCATGGAGCACAGGCTCCAACTACCTGGGTTGCATACCAGCCGTGACATGCGTGCTCGCTTGAGACTTGGCAAGCCACTTCTCCTTCTGTATACTTTGGTTTCTGTCCTGTGAAGTGGGGATAATGACAGTACCAATCTCAGGGGGATGTGGAGATTAGATACATTAATGTTTGTGAAGTACGGAAATCAGTGTTTGGCACTTGCTAAGCTCTATGTAATTAAGTGCTAAACAAGTGATTGCTGTGATTTAGATGCTAAAAATACTGTGGGGGCTGCCAGGGTGTGAGCTTGAGTCTGAGCGACTGAAACCACTTCTATGACTCCACTATCACCTTATGCAGATATTCACTCATCTCCATCTCCTCCTCCTCCACCTCCTCCTCCTCCTCCTCCTCCCCCCACCATCTCTCCCTCTCCCTCTCTCCTTTTTCTAATTTCTGTCCACACGCCAAAGGTACAGGGGCTCAGGGATACGACTGCAAGGTGCCTTGTCACCATTTAAGGAGCTACTCACTCTCAGCTGTTGACCCTGCACTTGGGTGAACCTGACAGCAAGTACCTCTTTAAGTTCTGTGTCCTGGGTACCTCTGCTGCCTTACCTTAGGGGGTTAGCAACCTAGTTCAATCAGATTAGAAAACCCCAGGTTGAGATTTTACATTGTCTTTGCCTAATTTGGCCAATCATCTCCTAGAACCTGAAGGTTTCTTCTCTGCAATGCTACTTGCAAAAATCCCCACTCTCTTATTCTACAGCAGTCTAATTTAGGCTAAACAATGACTCACCAGGACTACTAAAACAGCCCCTGACCAACCTTCTACCTCCTGTCTCAACCTATAAACTCCCCTTACCTTTCGCCATGGCAGCCTTAACCTGTCTTTCTGGTCTTACAGCCCCACCACTCACCGACCGGGCTTCATCCACCCTGGAATGCACTTTATGCCCAGAACACATCTTAACACCCTGATGTGTTTGCACACCTTCATTCCTAGCTGTCCTTCCATGCCTCTCAGGTGGGATCTCCTCTCCCAAAGCCCGTGTGGATTCCCTGAATCAGAAAGAATCCTTTCTTTCCTCACCAAATAGGCTATAAGGTCCTTTCCTAGTATGCCCTGAATTGCAGTCCCAGATAACTTATCTTCTCCCCATACCTGGATGGGCCAGCCTGCAGAGTCAACCATAGTGCTTTAAACATGCAAGGAACTAAAATCAGAAGACAGATCTGATCACTCCCATTAATGAGAGAAGAATCAGGGGCAAAGAAAAGTGAAATGATTTGCAGTAAGTTCCAGCAAAGCCAGCCCGGAACAGAATCCCAGAGAGCCACTCCTGATTTTACTATTCTGCTTTCATTGAAAACACTGGCTAATTTACATCTAGCACAAAACTTCAAACTTTGAGCACATTTAAAAATCTACTCTAATATATCGAATTCCCTGCCTTTAATCTGCTTTCAACCCATTTCACTTAAGTTGTCCTCATTGGCCCACAATAGTAATGTGTATCCCCTGGGTGAGGGTGGGGGTCTCAAGGGAGTAGACTAGTGACTTGTTGGGGGGAAATTTTATATATATATTATATATAATTATATATTATATATGTATTTTTACATATTTAGTTAGTTGGGTATAATATATAATACTAACTTGGGCATTTTAATTTAAAAGTTTTGTAAATTTTGCCTTTATCCCACTGGAGATCTGCATGAGTTTGGAGAAAAATAATGTGCTTTTCTCCCCAAATCAGAGAAAGAATAATGTTGAGAGACATGCTACATGTTCCCCCTATAACTCTCCCTACCATCTAGTCTACAGGGGATACTTTTCCTATTTTGATAAGCAGGAATATAAATAAATACATATTATTTTGTTTATTTTCACTTCTGTCTTCTCTTTGTTGCTTCAATTGCTTCCTTGTGGCTTCAAACTGAATCTACGTCCTCTAATGTGGTAGCTAACTCTGTCCTGCTAAGAGCAGAAGAGGCAGGCTACAGCTTACTCATATTCTGGGCTAGCATCTGAAACTTCAAAGGCTCTGCGGAGGGCTGGCTGGGAACTAGACAGCACAGCAGGTACACGTGCTCCACGGGGGCTTGCCAAGGCTCGTTTTGGAAACCTCCCTTATCAATTCATGTTGACGACATGACTGTGATTTACCAGTATCAAGAGAGCTGGTGTCAACACTGAACGCTGAGAGTAATGCTTATGCAAATACTCTGGAGAGTTTATGTGTTTTATTTCACAACTGCAAATTTGGAAGGATCTGAATCAACTCACATTTCAATATCCTTGGCATTGATATTAGACCTTATATATGGTAGGTACTCAATAAGTATTTATTGAATACGTGAATTTTAAAATCACTTGTAGTATGTTGTTCACTTTATATCCTGTAAATGCATGTATTTCTTCACATAATTAATTAATTAATTTTTGTGGTACTAAAGGATAGGTTATTAGCACATATGTTTCTTATACAAGAAACCCCATTAGCACAGAGGCCCACCTTTACGTGTGTTCACCTACCTTGTCATCTGGCTTGGCAGATGTTGCAGCTACAGCAGCAGCGACACTGTCTCCACCAGCAGAAATGGTATCTTGTGATTTAGTCTAAGAGTGGGGATAAAAGATTGACAGGACTAAGTATCTTTGAATGACTATTGCCAGGAGCAGGAGTTTCAAATGTCACTAACCGCTGCCAGTTTGCTCTTATAGGGGACTGTGTACTAGCTTTTCTGCACATGGTGCAATGCGAGGTACTACACAGAGTTTGACTCAAAGCAGAGAAAGTTCATGCAGGTCACAAGAAGAGACAGATGCCATTAAACCTGCTATATGTACCAGGTATTTGGTATTTGTACTCCAGTTTACACATACCAGGTATAATGCGTTACATAATTATTGCTATGTGAGCCTATCGTTGCTAGATACTCTGATTTTTCTCAAGAGAACCTAGAAACAGGGATTTTATGTGAAACATTCTTACTTTCATTGTTGGTCACTAACTTAAGAATAACATTTTAACACTGTAAGCCAAACAAATACACATGTGGCTGCCTTTAACTGGTGAGTCAAAAGTCTGTGAAGCCTGATACAAAATATATTGCGAAACAGGCCTAGTCCTTACCTTCTGGGTGCTGCCAATAAACAAATGCTTCTTGTAGATATTTATTCTCCTAAAAAGCTGACTGCCATGAACTGTGAAATTATGGGATAAATTTCTCATTTGGGCTCTCTAAGTTCATCTCTTCTAAATAAGACTCTGAAAACACTTCAACGTCCATTTGCAGAGGCAGACGATGAAAAAAAGTTCAAATTATGTCCATGTATGAAGGTGTCACTAACACTCTCATTATTATATATGGGTAGTGGGATAGGACCTGAAGGGAAATTCACCAAGACCTGTGTGATGTTTGTTTGTATGACTTTGAACCTCACTATGGTGTATAATTACAATGCACCAATAAAAGTATAAGTATGTAAATAAATAAGTAATATAAAGAAGCAGCAGGTGAGGCTGGTATGGTGGTGCATGCCGATAGTCCCAACTACTCAGGAGGTTGAGGCAAGAGTATTGCTTGAGCCTGGGAGTTTAAGACCAGCCTAGGCAACATAGCAATATCCTACCTCAAAAAAAAAAAAAAAAAGCAGCAGGTAATACAGGGCATTTGTGTTCTGCAGCCCATGTTTCGAGTGGTCCAAGAGGAAGCCACAATTCAAAGTTTCCAGTTTGGGAGACACTGACTGAAGCCCGCTGCCTTGCATTCATGGCTGGTCATTTCTGGACAGTGTATTTCCCTAAACTCATCTGACATTCTTCTTAGGCCCAAGTTTCTACAGGGCTATATGCAAAACCAATAAAATAATAGCACCAAATCATTACAACACAAAGTGTATTCAGCATGACCCCATAGATTCAACTACACACCTCAGGGTGAACAAGGGAACTGTATCTTATTAGCTAGTTGATGTTAGTGTTTTCATAGCTAATCAACCTGCTTGATTTACCTTTGGTTCTGTTGATTTTCCTGATGTCAGCTGCTCATTTGATCTGGAAGCTGCTTTCTCATTGTCAGCAGGCTTGCTTCCTGAATCTGATGCATGCTTGGGTAGGCTTTTTGGCTGAAAGCATACATACGCACGCACGCACACGCACACACACACACACACACACACACAAATATTGTTAACATGATGGTAGTTTTAAACATAATACTGATAACTTTTTTCATAGAATAAAAACTGTTCATAACAGTTGTACTGTTTATGGTACTGAATTATGTAAATTTGAATTAGTGTAGTATAAATGTGATAAAATTTCACTTTAGGTACAAAATTTGAAATAGTGCAAATCCTTCCCCCATTCGCCCCAATCGGCAAGAATCACTAGAATTCGAGGGGAAGTTCACCAAGTGCCGCGTGCATGTATGTCCCCATCACTTTGAACTACATTATGATGTGACACTACAATACACCAGTAAAAGTATATTAAAAAAGAATAAAATTATGTCATTTGCATAAAAATGGAAGGAACCTAGAGAATATGATGCTAAGTGAGATCAGCCAGTCTCAGAAAGTCAAGGACCTTATGTTTTCTATAGTATGTGAAAGCTTGAGCGAAAAATAGGAAAACAAAAGGGACTTCAGATAAATGAGAGAGAGACCAGTAGAAAAGAGGAAGAGGACTGGGGTGGGGGGTGTGCAGGTGGAGACAGGGAGGGAAAAGGAGGAATGAAGAATAAAACAGTTGAAATAATGTTATGCCCGTATATGAAGGTATCACTATCAATCTCACTAACGTGTGGGGAGGCGGGAGAGGGAAATGAGGTGGGATGCTGAGGGAAATAAACCAAGTGCTGTGCGCATGTATGTTTATATCACTTTGAATCTCACTAGGATGTATAATTACAATGCACTGATAAAAGCGTAAAGAAAAAAAATCACTGGAGTAAATTGTAAACACTGCTATCGCCACACGATGGCACCATTTTAGCTGATAAAACAAATTTCAGCCATCCACAGACCCCACGAGAGATTTTAATTATAACTCAGCAAAAGACATAGCTTTATAATATCAAGTCCTAATAATAATCATTTACCTCTCTGTGTTCCTTTGGCTTTCCTTCTTGGGACTTTTTCTCATGAACTGCAGATGGCTGTTAATTTTAAAAGATGAAAAACTTAGTTTCATTGGAGTCCATTGTTTTCATATCTCCAACAGGCTCGAAAATAAAATTCCTCAATTAAATCATCTGTCTCTTCAAGGAAAAGCTCACTTAGGCCCAGTTCTTTGTGACCAGAGTAGATATGATCAGCTATAACCCTACCAACAGTCTCCAGAAATGCCAATTATCAGCATAATGAAAAATTGAGTTTTTCATCTAGAATGTTTTCAAATGCATGTCTTTCTAAATCACTAGCTGTTTTTCACAATTTATGCAGACCAGTTGGTAACAGCAAGTCCATCTACAGAGAGATCAAATGGGCAGGAGGACCACTAAGTTTGATGACCAGGGATCCCACTCTAGAACTTTTTTTTTAATCTCCTTTTGTAGAAGATGAAGAATGCTGCAGTTTCTTCATTTTAATTATTTTCAAAGTTTTTTCTTTGTTACCAGTAGAGAAGATCATATCACCAGAGACCCAATTTTCTTGAGATTTGGTAGATAACCAAAAGCATTTAAATGTGAAATAGAAGACCACTTCCATAAATAAATTCTTCACTCTGGAATCCACTATTCAACCCTCAGGGGACTAAGAGGCCTTCCACAAGCTCAGATAAGCCTCACCTTTCACCCCTTAAAGGGGCCTCACCCTTACCTGCACTTAAAGTACTTTGGCACAAAGCATCTTTGCTCTCACAGGAAACCTTTCAGTATTTGCTTAAGCACTTGAAAAAATAAAGTATAACAGTATAACACTTTATTGAGAAGAAACATTTGTGCTTCTGTAGACACCCAAAGATCCACCTTGATGTGGAGGCAAAAAGGCTCTCAGTCTGGACTGCCGAGTCAGTGTAGAAAGAGAAGCTATTCCCAAGGAAAAGCCCCCCCCCCCCAGGAACTGAAAACTGGTACCAGCAACCCAGATAAGACTGTCAAGATTAACCCAGCCAGCTTCTTAGGAAAGACTTTCATCCGTCAATTATTAGGGTGCTGGGTTCAGTAGAATTATTATTATTACTAGAGATTGAACCCAGGGACATTCTATCTCCAAGCTACAACCCCAGCTCTTTTTATTTTTTATTTTGAAACAGGGTCTCACTAAGTAACCATGTGCTGGCCTTGAACATGTAGTCCTCCGGTCTCAGCCTCCCAAATACTGGGATTACCGGTGTATACCACCATGCCGGGTTAGATTCATTCTTTTTGATGATTAGAACTATAATTGGATACTTACTTCCCTTTGTCATTTTTCCTTTGTTCCTCTTGATTTATTTTTAAATAAGTATTTTACTTATAATATAGATTTGAAAAAAATACCTTCTGAAATATATTCTTTGTGCCTACAAAATATTATATATTCTAGATGGGCATTGTGGCATATACCTGTAATCTCAGTATGTGGGAGGCTGAGACAAGAGGATCTCAGGTTTGAGGACAGCCTCAGCAATTTAGCAAGATTCTCAGCAACCTACCAAGACTCTGTTTCAAAACAAAACAAAAAAAAATTAGGGCTGGGGCTGTAGCTCAGAGGTAGAATGCCCCTGAGTTCAATTCTCAGTACTCACCCCCACACAAAATCATATATTCTTTTAATAATACTTGTATTTAATGTTATAAATATTCTACCCAATCATATTAAAAAGGGTGGTCCAAAGTTAAATTAGCTGACACATCCCTTTACCATGACACCAATGTAAAATTGGTTATTTGTTGTTATTAAAAAGAATATGAATAACTCACTAGCTGACCTAAATCTTTTACCTTAGTTGATTGGGCCTTCTTCTCGGGTTCTGTTTTCGCAGCCTAAATTAAGAGAGTGAAAGAAAGAGAGAGAGAGAGAGAGATGAGGTGGGGGAGGAAATAATAAACATAGTTTACAAAGATTATAATAGATTTTCTTCAACTAAGTAAGGTCAAAAGATGATTTTGATATTATTATAAATATAAACTTTATGAGTTAAATTTATTGTCCATTGTTGGAATGGTAACACTTTAGAAAATACTTGAAAATACTAATATTCTGCTTTTATGGCAATTTACATCTTATTTATTTATTGCTATGTATATAAAAGATGTGTAAAATTCTATTACCATTAACATTGCAGTGGATACATAGCAACACAAGATAAAAGCCTTTATTCTTCAAAGCCAAGTGGACTATGCTTCCAAGTCACTAACATGATCTTCTTATCAGTGAAATACTCACCACAGGTTTTGGCAGAAGGTGTGAAACAATGAGATGGTGATGGAATCAAGGCACAGAAAGCAGTGAAATGCATGTTTAGTGCCAGAGTGTGATGGGTGGGCAGTTAAGTCTACAGAAAGTCCATGATGGAGTCAGAGCATTGCGCAGAGTTGTCAAGGGCAATTGTTAGCATGTTCTGAGTGACCATTAGTAAGTAGAGATGCCCTAGTCCCATGGACCACATCACCTGGTTTTTGTGTCTTTTCTTGTTGGGAGGATGTGGTCCTTCCATCTGTTTGCTGATTGGAATTGCCTAATATAAGAGCACAGCCCCAAGAGTAATTTTATCTGACATTCAAATAAATACATCTGTAAAAAGGGCTACAATGTTTATATCAATATCCATTCTGCTTATCTAATGCATCTACTCAATACGTATGTATATAACTCCAAAAAGATGTAGGGACACAAACTCTAAGGTCTCAGGCACATATTTCAGTTTGGGTTTACATTTTTTCAGTGAAGGTTTCTAATAACAAAATTAATTTCTAATTCCTTTCTTTTCCCTTCTCTTGTATAAAGGCTGTGTGAGCAATATTTTTTTCTGTCTACATTTCCAGTGTTTGGCTGTGGCTAAATAATCATAGATGTTGTCCAAAGTTTCCTGAAATTCTGTCCACATAATCTTAAAACAATTTTATAAATATTTAGTGCATGGGTTTTTATTGTATATGTTACTGTACTGTATGTAGAGATCTAATCTAATTTTCTGAAGAACTGGATGTAATTTAGTACTTTTAGTGTAATATTTTACCGATAATTCCATTAATACATGCATGTATTCTTTTTTTGCGTATGTGGTGCTGGGGATTGAACCCAGGGATATCCTACCACTTACCTACACACCCTGTCCTTTTTGTTTTGTTTTGTTTTTTAAATTTTGAAACGGAATCTTGCTAACTGTGCACTGGCCTCAAACTTGCAATCTTCCTGTCTCAGTCTCCCAAGTACTGAGATGACAGGTGTGTGCCACTCTCCCCGGCACATGTGTTCTTGATGCAGGCAAAATATGAAATCAGGAATACAAATTAAAATTTCATAAATTTTTTTCAAAGTGAGGTTACAAATTAGGACTAATGCTTCCTGTCATTTCTTTCCCTCTGGATAGCTTGACAGTATCAGCACAAACTTCTGTTTTTTTGTTTTATTACCTGAAGAGGCTAAAGTCAAATATCTTCTTAATTTATCATATCTTGTATTAGAGTAGTAAAGATATATACCTCCTCACATAATAACCTCTTGTTATACCAACAAATACACTTACTGTTTAGGGAATAAAACAAAGTTCATGATCAAAGAAATGTTTTTAAAAAAATCTTAAAATTTGGGATTGTTTCACATTGCATTCTTGCTAATGAGTTTCTGTTTATGCTACTCTGTTTACGCACCCTTTTTAGAGTTTATGCAAATGTAATTTATTAAATGATTAACAAGGAAAATGAGCCAGCTGGTATTGTGGTGGTTTGAATCTATTAGTAGCTTCCCATTTGTAATTTGGTTATCAAGATTTTCCCTGGGAGAATTCTACACTACAATTAGGAATGTATGCTAACAGACATAAGCAGCTTACAATGCAATATACATTTAAATCAGTAGTTACTAAACTTAATGTTTAGTAGTGGTTGGTGCTGAACATGATGATGATGACAAATAATAACTAGTACTTATTAATTACCTCCCAGGTCCGCGGGACTGTCCTAACCTCATGTGTGTCCATTTAGCACTCATAATAACCTTATGAGATAGATTTTAGTATAATACCTATTTGCAGATGAAAAACTGAGGTTAAAGAAGCTAAATAACTTCCCAAGGACAGCTGTGATGGAGCTGGGGTGGGGTGTTCTGAGTCACTGTCTGCACTGTCTGTCCTGTATCGGCCCACAGCCAACTCATACTGGGCATTTGTTGTGGGACAGGCATTGTATGCTATGTGTTTGTTTTCTTATATACAATCTTGTGAAATAGGTGTACCATCATTTTTCTTCAAACTGTTCAGAAAAGGAAACAGAAGCAAAGAGGGGTTGTCTAATGGCCAGGCTTGGGATCTAAAATACAACCCACAATACAATTTCTCAGGGATTCCATCTGATCATAAATTGACTTTCCATATTACACTCAACAGTGTGAATACCACTTCTAATGTTCCAGGAACAAAAGATATAGAACAAAGTCAAGACACATCATACCCTTCAGAGATAGACTCACTTTTATTTTAAAGATGTAGAATAAGACAAAAGATTTGGTATAGGTATTATCTTGAATTTGCATCTTTTCTCTGGAAGCTTAGAATATTTGGAGACATAAACTCATCAAGCTCAAGCTCACAGACATCTCCAATAGGAGGCTAATACAACTGTTATAAGTCAGACATCAGAAGCACGTGAAGGTAATTATGGAGACATTGTGATTGAAATACACCAAGGAAAGAGCAGTGAGGCCCAGAGTGGTCCCCGGTCAGGCACTGGTGGCATTTCATCACGTGCATCTTATTTTGTCTCTCTTCGTGTCTCCTACTTTCCTCCTTTCCCCCAATTTCATAGGACTGCCAGGAATTCTCATACTTAATGCTCAGTGATGTCTAAAGAGTTTGCCGACACTTGCTCTAGAAAACTGAGCACACTTGAAATAATCACTGGTCCTTGTCTGAGACACAGGGAGTTAGAATTGGGCAACAGGTTAAAAGCAAACCAAAAGAATGAATAGGAATTTTTATATTTCTGGGTCTCCTTTTAATCTCTTTAATTTTCATTGATTTTAAGTTTGATAAGAATTGGTGTGTGCATGTTTTTTGTTTTTGTTTTTATTTTTTGGAAGATGCTTCTGCTTTAGTTTTTTAAGATTATTTTAAGATAAAGACAGAGCCGGGCATGGTGGTGCACGCTTGTAATCCCAGTACTTTGGGAGGCAGAGACCGGAGGATCCGGGTTCGCGGCCAGCCTCAGCTCTCTCTCTTTCTCTCTTTCTCCCTGTCTCTCTCTCTCTCTCTCTCTCTCTCTCTCTCTACTTAGTGAGGCCCTCCGCAACTTCGTGAGACCCGGTTTCAAAATAAAGTATAAAAAAATAGGGCCGGGGGTATAGCGCGGAGGTAGAACGCCCCTGGGTTCAATCCCCGGTACCACAAAAAAAAAAAAAAGATAAAGACAGGGTTTGGGGGGAGGTTGTGGTAAAGCACTTGTTTAGCATCCACAAGACCCTCAGTTCAATCCCCAACAACACACACAGGATTTTTCTCAAATTGTAAAGATTGGTTTGTTATAAATTAGTAACAGATAACTGACCATTGGTCTGATAATGTTTATTTTGAATATAATTAAGGAATCGATGTAAATGTAAAACATTTTAAAAAATATAATTTTAGATTTAAAATAAACTTAAAAATCAAAATGAATGCTAAATGACATAAGAGCCTAGATAAATGGACAGGTATCTGCAGATATTTGCAATGTTTTAGTTCAAGATGAGGCCACAGGATCCCTGAATGTACTCAGTTATGGTGCCACATCTCCTGGGGCAGCAAACTACTGAGATGGCAGAGTAATGTGGAAGACAGAAAGCAAACGGATGCTGGTGATTTTTTTTTTTTTTTTTTTTTTTTTTTTTTTTTTTTTTTTTTTTTTTTTTTTTTTTTTTTTTTTTTTTTTTTTTTTTTTTTTTTTTTTTTTTTTTTTTTTTTTTTTTTTTTTTTTTTTTTTTTTTTTTTTTTTTTTTTTTTTTTTATTTTATTTTATTTATTTATTTTTTTTATTGGTGCATTGTAGTCTCACTTCACAATGAGTATCAGTTTGGTGTTAACATACATGCACACAGCTCTTGGTGTCCCTCCCCCCGCTTCCCCCCCCGCCTCCCCCCCACATGTAGCACTGAGAATGATGTTGGTATAATCTCACATATACACATTGTTTATGACAGTAATTCCATGGAT
>PVJS01039851.1:0-18712 GCA_004027185.1 Glis glis | reverse complement strand
TTGTCATTGGAGTCCCTTTTGTGTCCCCACTACTCCCTAAATTGCGCATATTAATGAAAACATATGTCCCTTCTTTTTTTGTGATTGGCTAATCTCACTTAACATAATGTTCTCCAGATCTTTCCATTTTCTTGCAAATGCTGTTATTTTGTTCTTCTTTATTGCTGAGTAGAATTCCATTGTGTGTATTTCCCATAATGGAAACAGGGTCTCACTAGGTTGTTGAGAGCCTCGCTAAGTTGCCAAGGCTGTTTTGAACCTGCAGTCTTCTGTCTCAGCCTCCTGAGTACTGGGATTACAAATTTACGCCACCATGTCCGGCTGACCCTGTTTCAAAATTAAATATTTCAAAAAGGGCTGCGATGAAGCTCAGAGGTAGAATGCCCCTTGTGTTTCAATCCCCAATAATACACACACACACACACACACACACATTCCCATTCATTCTTATATTCATTCATATTCATATTCTCTATCTCTCTCTCCTTTAAGAAAGCACCCACAAACTGGTTAGGGTTCCTTATGAGACAATGAGACATGGGATTAAGTTGTATATCTTCAAGTCAGGTTTAGAAGGAAACTGAAAAGGCCATTTTTGTCACCAAATTATGTCTGTAAAGCACTGAAATACTTATTTCTGTTTGCTCAATGCTCAGATATTATGTCAAAAAAAGAACACTCTTATGAATGACCTATATCTATAGATGTTAGCCTTGCTAAATTGGGCAAGTTAGTAGAAAATGAAGAAAATAGACTCTCAACTTCCATTCCAGATTACCAGAAGACAGACAGACCTACCTTCCCTCCCTCTCTTTCTGATTAACCCCATAGGGGTTCTACCAATGAACTATATCCCAAGCCCTTTTATTTTTTTATTTTGAAACAGGATCTCACTGCTGAGCTTGACCTTGAGCCTCGTGTCTTAGCCTACCAAGTACTGGGATTATGGGTGTGCACCACTGGGCCCACCTGCGAGAGATTGTTTCTATTGGTAGTAAATCCATTTCCTTTAGAAGTTCTTTCTGTTGTAGTCCAGTTTTCCTGAACGAGATGATCTAATATAGAAAACTGAGTCCTTTAGGAAGTTGGTAATAAGTTTCATTGTATATTCATTTTCCAAGTAGATTATGACCACTTACTGGGGTAAGTTTCCTGTTGCAAGGACATGAATATGTTCTCCAATCCAAAAGGACAACTTTAAGAAGAGATGATTTGAGGATAATTCCCATTATATACAAGAATCTGTTCACAAAAAAAATTTGAAACTTTTATGTGATAGTTTATTTTGTATGAATTTAGATGGTGTTAACTAGTTTTTATGATATTAACTAGCTTGTAATCTCCTTGTAGGATTGTGAATAGGAGCACATAGTGTATGAAATTGTTTGTAAAGATTCTTTCCTAACAGGTGGGGGTGTACCTCAGTGATAGAACACTTGGCTGACATTCATGAGGCCCTGGGTTTGATCCCCAGCACTGCAAAGAAGAGAAAAAGAAAAATAGATTCTGTTCCTTGATTGGTCCAGATGGATACTTGGTTCAGTGCAGATTAAAACTCTCATCCCATGATGGTCTTCAAAGACCGTCATCATGCCAGGTGTAGTGGTGCACACATGTAATCCCAGTACTTGGGAGGCTGAGGCAGGAGAATCACAGGTTCTTGGCCAGCCTCAGCAACTTAATGAGGCCCTCTGCAACTTAGTGAGACCCTGCTTCAAACTAAAAAATAAAATAGGGCTTGGGTATAGCTGAAAAGTAGAATGTCCCTGGCTTCAATCCCTATTACCACAAATAAATAAATAAATAAAATAAAAAATAAAAAAATGCAGTCATCATTTGACAACACAGAGGACCTCTTTACAAGCATATAGCTCCCTATATGTTAATGGAATTGTTACTAAGGTATACTTATAAATGTTAATAACATCTCAAGACATTTTGGTTAAATTTACTTTTCAAGTATGTGCACTTAGAAGACATTAAGTCCTGGTTGACTTTTCCTTATCAATATAATTCATTTAAGAGACTTTTAAGTGAATTTTAAAAATTCTACTATGAAACATGCATAATTTTTTTTTTTTTTTGGCAGTACTGGGGATTGAACCCAGGGACATTCTACCTTCGAGCTATACTCCCAGTCCTATTTTTTAGTCTTTGTTTTGAAACAGGGTCTCACTAAAATGCGGAAGGCCTCACTAAGTAGCTGAGGCTGGCCATGAACCTGCGATCCTCCTGTCTCAGCCTCTCAAGTACTGGGATTACAAGCATGCACCACTATGCCCAGCTTGAAACATGTATAATTATGAAATCTATTATGGCAAATATATAGAATTATTAGAATAAATATTTAATGGATAGCTATGTAAATATTAAACACAATTCTAAAGTATGTTAGTAAATGTGCAGTGAGACTAGTGAATAGAAAATTTTGATGAGCTAATTTATTGCTTGTTAATTTTTCTAGTTCTAAAAAGGGATTAAAATAATTTTCCCTGAGTATTTTTGTTAAAATTTAATCATACACTATTCCTTGTACTAAGAAGATAAAACTAAATTTTGTCTTTAGCTGCTAGGTCACTATGGCATAATTTAAATTTTATGATTTCAGTAGCAAATCCATTGAAAAGGGTAGTTATTCTTCACCTATATTTGCTTTCCAAATTAATTTACAAACAGTTAAGTGGCAAAATGCCAAGTATGAGAATTAGCTAAAAAATAAAGCTAATCTTGAAACTGAAAACCTCACATGAGGTGCTACAAGTGTTTTGTATCAGATGTTAGCAATTATTTAAATAAGAATGCCTTAAAGTTTTGATAGTGATTTTATGTTTCTGATTTCATAAAGATATTTTGTGGCATAGTATTTTTACACTTATACCAAGTAGTGTATCACCAAACATAAAGGGGGTGCTAACACCTTTATTTACATTTCAGTTGAGTTTCTGCACTTTCCTTCTTTTTTTCTAGTCTGTGATCCATTTCTGTCTTAATAGGGCAGCTGACAGTTCTTTTCAAGTATACTTAGAAAGGCAAAAGAGGCCTTTTCATAGTACTTATAAGAGGTCACGCTTCTGTTTTTTAGTTTGAATTCGATACTGCTTCATGAATTGCTGGGTATGAAAGATTAGGAAGTAGGTCCAGTGGTCAAATTTTACCTGCCCACCCGGACTTTGCCCTGAGGTCAAACTCCTGATATTTGCTGTACTGAATAGAGGAGTTGATGACAAGTATGAGCTGATACAAGAGGAAAGTTAGAACCATATCAAAGCTGAAGGCAGGAGAATTGGGACTCAATGAGAGACTGTAGCTAAAAGATGGATCATCAGGATTGCCCTCGTCTAAAGAAAAGGAAATAGCTGACCTGTGAGTGAAAAGACTTTATCATCCTGCCAATCACACGCTTGTTAATGGAAGCCAGTTATCTCAACAACATCTTAAGGCCTGCTGCCCTAATAGACAATGTGGAGGATTAGCCGTCCTGGTACTGCATTATGTGAATATGGTACCTCAGTAAATCTAAATGTGCTGTTTGAACATGATTCGTATGTATAAATTTTTACAGGTAAAGCCTATCATCCTCCTATCCCCAGTTCTGAAGTTAAGTCACTAAATAGTGAAATTTGATATACTTATGTGTTTCTGGGTTGTTTTGTCTTACAAAGTCTACTTTGTTAAATATCTTTCTTTTGTCTACTATGCTTTTATTTATTTATTTTTAAGTTTTAAAAATTTGAGGTCAATTTCATTCCCATGTTAAATATCTTTCAAAATATGTGAAATTCCTTTTTTTTTTTTTGGTACTGCAGATTTAACCCAGGGACATTCTACCTCCAAGCTACAGCCCCCAGTCCTGTTTATTTGTTGCTTTGAAACAGAGTCTCTCTAAGTTGCTGAGAGTCTCGCTACATCCCTGATCCTCCTGTCTCAGCTTCCCAAGTACTGGGATTACAGGCATGCGCCACCACACCCTGGCAAATTCTTTTGACAATATATGAAATCCTTAAAATTGTAAACTATTTTATTAAAAGATTTTCTGTATACTATGCAGTATTCAGCAATAATTTTTATAACTCATTTTAATACAATAAAATATTTTACTATCACTAGAAAATTAAGCATCCCATATAACAGAAATTTCCAGGTAACTAAAGATAATTTTATAATCACCAAAGCTTTTTTTCTTAAATATGGCACTCTTGAAAGTCAGGCATGTTAGCGCACACTTGTAATCCCAGTACTTGGGAGGCTGAGATGGGAGGATCGAGGTGTGCGGCCAGCCTCAGCTACTTAGTGAGGCCCTCCGCAACTTAGTGAGACCCTGTTTCAAAATAAAGACTAAAAAATAGGGCTGGGGGTGTAGCTTGGAGGTAGAATGCCCCTGGTTTCCATCCCTGGTACCGCAAAAAAAAAGAATATATATATATATATATATTTATATGGAATGCTTCATGAATTTGTGTGTCATCCTTGCACAGGGACCAAGCTAATCTTCTCTGTATTGTTCCAATTTTAGTTTATGTGCAGCCAAAGTGAGCACCAAAACTTTTTAAATGTAACCATTTTGATGGAAAACTTTTATCTGTCTATCTATAGGCAGATATATTTATATCTATTTATCTATCTCTATATATTTTTAAAAAGTTATAGCACCATATATAGATATATAGATATAGATGTATAGATAGATCTATATGTGTATAGATCTATATCTATCTCTTTATATTTTTATAAATTAAATTTTTACATTACAGGCTTCAGGAAATTTGACTTGTGGGAAAAGATCTGATAGTTTAGTGAACCTCTAATGAATAAAGAGTGGGATGAGAATTCTTAGACTGTGTTCATGAGAGTGTGGTCTTTGAGTCAGAGCTCTGTGCTTGCGGACTGTTAAGACTATGCCTCGACTATTGCTTGATGACACAGGCACTCACAAATGGGAGAGCACCTAGGAGACAAAGGCTAGCGAGGGATCAGGTCCTTGTCCTATGAAAAGCCTTTTTAAAGCTCTAAAGCCTTAGAGGTATACCTTTGTAGCGGGAAGTCAAATATGTGCTCCTTAGAAGCCTAGGTATAAGCCATGTATACCATTTTCTTTTTCCAAATACAATTTTAGGCCATAAAAATTATAATTTTTCTTGTCCCTTGGAGGATTAGATCCTGTTTTTAAGCACTTGATTTAGGGCAAATTAGGGAAGAAAAGGCTGATCATTCCACTGACATGTAGAGATTTTGAGAGAGAACTTGGATTGTGTTAAATACATTCAGGTCTCAGTACCTTTCAAATAAATGTTTTATTAAAATAAAATATAGCTTGGTGCAGTGGCACACGCCTGTAATCCCAGTACTTGGGAGGCTGAGGCAGGAGAATCACAGGTTCAAGGCCAACCCCAGCAACTTAGTGAGCCCTGTTTCAAAATAAAAAATAAGAAGAGCTGGGGCTGTAGCTCAGAGATAGAATGCCCCTGGATTCAATCCTCAGTACCCCCCCCAAAAAAAGTATAATATACCTTCAGGCAAATCATGAGATACCTGCTGATTTTTTTTTTTTTTACAAAACAACATCCAGATCAAGAGAGAGAACTTGACCAGTAGCTTAAGAGATCCCCCACCATACCATGCCTGTGCTCCCTCTCAAAGGTTAACTATTGTCATCACTTCTAACACTAAATTTAGCCTGATTTTGAACTTTGTATACATGAAACCATGCAGTATTTTTGGTTCTGCATTTTTTGCTCAGTATTGTTTTTTAATCCAGGTTCTTATCTGTATCAATGATTCATTCAATCTCTTTGCTATTTGATTTGCCCTTGTACAGATATGCTATACTTTATTTATACATGCTACTATTGGTAGGCATATGAATTGATTCCAGATTCACTGTTATAAATAGTGCTAACATGGACATTCTTTTGTATGTCTTTTGGTAAACATATGCTCACATTTCTGTTGAGGCATTTACATTGAGAAATTGCTGAGTCAGGCGATGTGTACATGTGATCAATTTTAATAGATACTGTGAAGTAGTTTTCCAAAACAGTTATACAAGATTACATTTTCACTAGAAGTGTAGAAAAGTCCTAGTTGCTCTGCCTCCTTGTTAGCACTTGCTATTGTCTGCCTCTTCTTTTTTAGCCGTACCAGTGGTTGAGTAGTAGTTTTATATTATTATTTCAATATACATATCTTTTGTGTGTGTGTATGTGGTACTGTGGATTGAACCAAGGGGGGTTCTACCACTGAGCTACACCCCCGGCCCTATTTTATTTTTTATTTTGGAACAGGGTTTTGCTAAATTACTACACACTGGCCTTGAACCTGAGATCCCCCTGTCTCAGCCTCCCAAGTACTGGTATTATAGGCATGCCCTACCTTGCCTGGCTTCAATATATGTATCTTGATGACTATTAAAATCGAACTTTTCAATGTACATATCTTGATGACTAATAAAATTGACCTACTTTTTATACTCCTTGTTATCCATTTCAATATCCTCTTTTGTTGATAATTTGTCAAGATTTTTTGCTGTATTTTTTCTATTGGATTGTCTACTTCTTACTGATTCGTAGAAGCTTTTGTATTTTCTGAATATGAGTCCTTTGTCTGATATATGTGTTGCAAATATCTTCTCTGTTGTTTGTTCACTCTTCACGGTGTCTTTTGAGGAAGTCCTTTTCTTTTTAATAGTGCTGAGTATTGAACCCAGGGCTTCCCACATGTTAGGCAAGCATTCTGCCACATATCCCCTGCCCTCGATGAAATAATTTTAATGAAATAAAATTTATCATTTCCCCCCTTTATATTAGTCCTTTTAATGTCCTGTTTAAGAAATCTTTACCTACCACTGATATCATAAAGATACTTTCTGCTGGGCGTGGTGGCGCACGCTTGTAATGCCAGTACTTGGGAGGCTGAGACAGGAGGATTGCAGGTTCACGAGCAGCCTCAGCCACTTAGTGAGGCCCTCCGCAACTTAGTGAGACCCTGTTTCAAAAGAAAGAATAAAAAATAGGGCTGGGGGTGTAGCTCGGAGGTAGAATGCCTCTGGGTTCAGTTCCCAGTGCCACACACACACAAAATAAATAAATAAAGATACTTTCCTATGATTTCTTCTAAAAGTTTTATTGTTTTACCCTTCATATTTAGGTTTATGATCCATCTAGAACTGAATTTTTTATACCCCACATCTGGTGTGGAGTATAAGGTTCATGACTGATTTTGTTCCAAATGGTTACCCAGTTGACCCAGCACCATTTATTGAAAAGAATTGGACTTTATAACATTTTAATGTAAAATAATTATAAAACATAAGACTGTGAGGTATAAATATGTACATCTAATGTATAAGTTAAATGTTTTCTATTCCCTTTTGCTAACAGTTTGCTTATATCTCGTGGTTTATCCCATCCTCATAATCAATTAGTTGAATGTAGTTTCGGAGTTTTTTTTTTTTCTTTGCAGTAATGAGGATTGAACCCAGGGCCTCAAACATGCTAGTTTTTCTTTCTAAATTTTGAGACAGGGTCTTCACTAAGTTGCTCAGGCTGGTCTCGAACTTGTCATCCTCCTGTCTCATACTCCTGAGTAGCTGGGATTATAGGTGTGCACCTCCACACTCAGCAGTTTGGGACTTTTAAAATACCAACTTAAACTATAACCCCATGAGGATAAGAATCATGCCTTTTTCTTCACTGCTGTATATCCAAGGTCTAGCACAATTCCTACCACATAATAAAAATAAATAAATAAATAAATACTGAATAAGTGAAAGCAAACCTTCTAGTTCTATGTAAAACCATTGGGGGCTGGGGAGACTGGGAATATAGCTCAGTGGTAGAATATGTGCTTAGCATGCACAAGGCCCTAGGTTCAATCTTCAGTGTCAAAAAACAAACAAAATTGTTAGTTTTGTTTTTATTTTGTTTTGCTCTGTAGCAACACCTTGTTAAGAATTTAGGTATTACATGTAAGTTAATGTTTCATATTAACAAATGTTCTTTGAAGCACTATTTTTTTCTATTTTATTCTTGGTAAGAGTATTCCTAAAATAAGACCCATGCTGGGTATGGTGGTGCACCTATAATCCCAGTACTTGGGAGACTGAAACAGGAGGATGGCCAGTTTGAGGCCAGCCTAAGCAATTTAGTAAGACTGTGTTTCAAAATAAAAAATAAAAAGGGCTGGAGGTGTAGCTTGGAGGTAGAATGCCCCTGGGTATCAATCCCTAGTATCAAAATAAATAAATAAATAAATAAATAGGACT
The DNA here is from genome assembly GCA_004027185.1 of Glis glis. Taxonomy (NCBI): domain Eukaryota; kingdom Metazoa; phylum Chordata; class Mammalia; order Rodentia; family Gliridae; genus Glis; species Glis glis. The sequence continues at coordinate 10,452 of PVJS01039851.1, read as the reverse complement.
GGGGGTGTAGCTCAGTGGTAGAACCCCCCCCCCAGGTTCAATCCCCAGTATCATAAATTAAATTAAATTAAATTAAATTAAATAAGATAAAAAACAAAATATAAGACCCGTTTATCTGCCTTCTCAAAAATGTAACAAATATAAGTCTTTCTTGTTTTATCTTGGCTAACATTAGGGATACTAAAACAGTAATGTAAGTTATTTCAAAGGAATGTTCTCATCTTTACACAATCAACTGCTTATTCTTTTATGGATAAAAATATTTTGGCCAGGTACAGTGGTGCATGCCTGTAATCCCAGCTACTCTGGAGGCTGAGGCAGGAGGATCAATTGCAAGTTCTAGCCCAGACTAGGCAACTTAGTGAAAATGAAAAATAAAACAGTGTCAAATGAAATATAAAAAGGGCCGTGGTATATATAGTTCAGTGGTAGAACACTTGTTGACTCAATCACCAATACCGCCAAAAAACAAAACCAAACAACAAAAAAGAAGAAGAAAAGAAAAAATTGTGGATAGGTGAATATAAGAATATTTACTTATTTATTCATTTGCTTATTGGTACTGGGGATTGAACCCAGAGGCATTCTACCTCTGAGCTACACCCTCAGCCCTTTTTATTTTTTTATAATGAAACAGGGTCTCAATTGCTGAGGTTAGCCTCAAACCTGCAATCCTCCTGTCTCAGCTCCCAAGTACTGGGATCACAGGCGTGCACCATCACACACCCCTTGAAAATAAGAATTTAGATAAAGGCAATGTATACCTTAATTAAGCAACCAGCAATAACTGAATATAAAGCAAAATGTAAAACAGCATTGCCTAAACTGATATTTGGAACAATGAGTCATGAAGAAAGTAAACTGTGGTCAAATAAGTGCAGAAATTTCTGCATATTGTGTTCCTCTCTTATAAATTCACAATTTCTTTTTTTTTTTTTTTTTTTTGCGGTACCGGGGATTGAACCCAGGGGCGTTCTACCTCTGCGCTACACCGTACCTGGCCCTATTTTTTTATGCTTTATTTTTGAAACCAGGTCTCATGAAGTTGCAGAGGGCCTCACTAGGTAGAGAAAGAGAGAGAGAGAGAGAGAAAGAGATATAGATCGCGCGCGCACGCATGCGCACTGAGGTTAGCCGGGAACCCGGATCCTCCGGTCTCCGCCTCCCAAAGTACTGGGATTACAAGCATGCACCACCACACCCGGCTTAAATTCACAATTTCATTTGCATATTAAAGGCTTTGAAAAGTCCAAGAGTAAAAGTGTATCTTACTTTTCTCCCCAAACCTTTTTGGATGCTGAACACTTTGCTCAAACAAAAAAGTCTTAATCATGTAAAGCAATGTTCTATGGCACACAGTTTGAAAATAGACTTATCTGGACCACTATTAAATTAACCTATGGGTTCCTAGAACTATCTAGTTAAAACAGGGTTCAAATAGCAAATAGACATGCTTTTAAGTAGATAGATGAAATTTAAATATTAAGATGCAAATAATATAAAAATGAAAAATAGTGACTTTTCAGAAATAATTTGAACTTCCTTTTTTAAGCATTCAGGTGACTTTATGAAGGATGATAATTACTGGAGGATTAATGCTGCTTAGGTGTAGTAAACCAGTCATTCATCCATACAGAATAACTTGTTTTTAAAGAAGCATGAAACGGTAACACAGGATTGCTTGTGAAGAATGAAAAGATTTAAGTGGGAAATTAAAATACCAGCTCATGTACAGTTCAAATCTGAACAGTTGTCAGATTCCTTAGTGAATCACCAAGCTGTTGTTCTTGAGCTACATTATGCATATTTGGAAGGAAATAAGAATATATTAATTGCTGGGCTTACCCCCTTACTTACATACTTCATATATTGTAAATGAGATGGAAAAAAATTTGAAGGATAGATGTTTTGATAAAATGATTAAGGTAAGTTCATTATTTTTCCACTTGTAAAAAAAAAAAGTTTCATAATGTTATAGAGGAAATACCATTTTTAGTAACTTTTTTTCAGGATAATTACACCTTTCCTAAGATTATCTAATACTTGCCAAAAGAAAATCCTTAAGACAGAGCCAGAACTTCCAGAAAGAAAATAGTGAATATTACTACTTAGTGGTTCTAAAATTATGATAAAGAAAAGTTTTAAGTCCTTTAGAACATATATAAATGTCTGCCCAGTTGGCTTACTTTACTTGTTAACTTAGCTATAAACACCTTCAGATGCAAAAAGAAGGATAGAGGAACAAAAGTTCCTTTGCTCAGTTGATCTCTTTTACCTGATACCAAGTCCTCCCTGCCAGCTAAGGGAGGAGTTCTATGCTTAAATATGTTCTTTTTCCTGCCATCACTTATTGATCTGACATGGTTTTTAAAACTACTTTTTTAAAAGTCATATTTTGTGGTGGTGCATGCCTGTGATCCCAGTACTTGGGAGGCTGAGACAGGAGTATCACAGGCTCCAAGCCAGACTCAGCAACTTAGTGAGACCCTGTTTCAGAATAAAAAAAAAATAAAATAGGGCTGGGAGTGTAGCTAGAGGTAGAATGCCCTTGGGTTCAATCCCTAGCAACACACACACACACACACACACACACAGTCATTTTGTGACCCTTTACATGCATCTTTTTATTAATGGTACTCAGGGAAGGTCCTCTGCCTCCAGGAGAGTTCATAGACTATTCTGAATGTCAAACCAATCCTTTGTAGGTTTGTTTTTGTTTTTGCTTTTGGTACTGGGGATTGGACCCAGGGCCTCTCTACCACAGAGCTATACCCCCACCCTCTCTTGTTTTTGTTATTTTTTTTTAACTTTGCATATTTTTTTATTACCTATAGCATCAACATATATGCCATTTCTTTTATGATAAATCACAAGTCTGGGCTTTTCAGTGCACTCCATAAGGACTAAGCAACCATTAGCTGTGGGCTTTACTCATCTGACCACTCCTGTATTCTACACTTTACTCAGGAGTTTCTGTTTTTAATACTACAGATAGTTGGATATATCTGAGCAACTTGGTTTGTTTTTATCTCAAGAATACTATTATATAATTAATTATATTTCATCTTCATTTTGGAGCTAGAAATGCAGGTGTGTAGCATAGCATCACATGCATTTCGTATACTAACCTCTTCTCTTCTCCCACTTTCTCTTGGCCCTGGCTTTTCTGTTACTGAGTTGTATTTATTTTGCATATGTTTTTCTAAGTTGACATAAAGCCCTTTTGCAACAATGCAGTATGTAAATAAACATTTGTTAATGGAGCCCTAAAACTGTTAGCAGCAAAAAGCATTATATGTGGGTGGATTTTCCTTTATTTACTTATTCATTTGCTCATTTATTTATTTATTAAATGTTTATTGAGAGCCTCTGATGGCCCAGCACTGGGGAAACACGTGAATAGTAGACTATAAAATAAGAGCCAGAGCCGGGCGTGGTGGTGCACACTTGTAATCCCAGTACTTGGGAGGCTGAGACAGGAGGATCTGGGTTCGCGGCCAGCCTCAGCTACTTAGTGAGGCGCTCCGCAACTTAGTGAGACCTTGTTTCAAAATAAAAAATAAAAAATAAAAAAATAGGGCTGGGGGTGGAGTTCGGAGGTAGAATGCTCCTGGGTTCAATCCCCAGTACTGCAAAAAAAAAAAAAAAAATAAGAGCCAGACTACTCGAGAGATGTTGGTTATCAATGAATATAAAGTTAGCTTAACCAAAGGATAGAAACTTAGGAGTGTAAAAAAAAAACTACTGAAATATCTGAATGAGGTGTCAATAAGAATATTATTGAGGAGGAAATCAGAGACAGGATGGAATCCTGCTTCTCGTATTAACAACTGCATGACCTTAGGAAACTGTTTCCTGAACTACTTCAACTATATATTTTAATGATTTAATGACATCTGTGAGGAAAAATGTTGTACAGTTTACTTCTAGGAAAAACCTTTATCTTGACATGCTTAATCTTTCTGGCTAAAATCAGTGAATTGTGACACATTACAGAGGCCATCAATTGGTGAGTCTCTGCAGTTCCCTTCTGTCTGTACTCACCAGACTTCAGGGCAGTGGCAAGCTGGTGTGCCAGGTCTGCATCGTGGGGAACTATTAGGAACGATTTTCTTCCACCAGTATTGCTTGAAGAAGGGAGTGCCCTGGGCACCCACCTCCTTGTTCCCATTATACCTCTCCCTACTTTCTTTCACTCTGTTATACATAGTCAGATAATCCCTTTCCATCATACCCCCAAATAATCATAAATGTTAGGAAAGAAGTTCTGATGTATATCACCATAGAAAAATAGGAGAATCCTATGAACTTTCAGGACTCAAATTATATTTAACTCAAAATGAACAACCTTGTCTTCTATCTTTAGGGACAGGAACAAGCTTTGGAAGTTAGAAAGGAATCGTTTGGCCAGAATTCTTGCTGTGGAGACTGGGTGTCTGCCAAGACTTTACTTTGAAATTTCTGTCTTCTGTTTCTAGTCTTAAGCATCATAACATACAATTCTTTTGCCACTAGTCCAGTTTATTCTTTTATGAAGAAGTCACTTTTAAATAACAATTATTTCCACTATAATTAAACAAATCTTCTTTTGTTTGCATTGTATTTATTACCATATTGTATACACACCCTGCTTGCTTAAACTTGCCCATGTGACTCCTTTACAGGAACTTTCTTTAAAGTTTTAAAGTCTTTGACTTCTTAAAGTATTAATGGGATTTGCCAAAGTTGTAGTATCCGAATGCTTGACTAGATATAATAGCAGGACAACAAGCTTGTTCACACAGCTCCTCCAGCAAGCATTTTTTCTTTAGACAATTCTAAATTCATTTGAAGTGCCAAAGAATTAAAGGAAGATGTATTTGGGTTTACTCCTGAATATACAAGACCAGACATCTCACACAGTTTACCTTAAGGTCCAGATATTAGAAAAGTATGCTGCCCTTTGGGAGAGCTTAGATTATAAAGGATTAGTCTGAAACTAAATGGCTTTTGCCTTCTTCTTCTTTGTGTTCCAGTGTCATAATTCTGGAGGTTTATGGTGCTTAAATATGTAGGTGATTTGTGCTCATACCTTCAGTTATTAATATAAATTCTGAACTCGGATTTTTACTGTTCTTTTAAGAATAAAGTTAGAGCTGTTTTATACTTTGAAAATTACCCTCTAAAATGATTTTTGACAACAAAAACCCCACATAAGACTCCTACCACTATGTTGGGTTTTGTTGGTTTTTAGTCTCTCTCTCTCTCTCTCTCTCTCTCTCTCTCTCTCTCTCTCTGATCCAAGGGCCTTGTACATGGTAGGCCACACCCCAGCCTATGATTACTTTTCAGGCAAATTTTCATTGAGTCTCCATAGACTGAGAATTATAACCCAGTACATAAAATAAAGAGAAGAAAGCTAGGTGTGGTGGCGTATGCCTGTAATCCCAGTACATGGGAGGCTGAGACAGGAGAATCTCAGGTTGTTAGCCAGCCTCAGCAACTTAGTGAGACCCTGTTTCAAAATAAAAAATAAAAAGGGCTAGGGGTGGAACTCAGAGGTAGAGTGCCCCTGAGTTCAATCCCCTGCACCAGAAATAAATAAATAGAGGCAGTCTCAAATTTGTCTTTGTGTTGTTGTTGTTGTTTCAATACTGGGTATTGAACCCAGGGCCTGGAACACATGAGGTGGGCACTTTACCATTGACCTTCATCCCCAGCCCTCAAAGTTAAATGTTTTTAATCATCAATAGTCTTGCTTTTTTATTGAAAGGACTAGGTTAAAATGTTTAGAATAGTCTGTCACAGTAGATGGTAGCGATATTCTGGTCTTTGATCAATATTTTATATGTATTAACCTAATTATAAATATTAATGCAACATTTACACCATTCAACAAGGAACTATAGGTTTCAAAACTAATTCACATTTTTGCCAAATTTCCTATTATTAATTTATAAGAAATATTTTTTCTCTAATTGTCTTCGTGTGGGGGGTATTGGAGATTGAACCCAGGGGCATTCTACACTACTAGCCCTATTTTATAACAGGGTCTCACTAAGCTGTGGAGGGCCTCGCTATAAGTTGCTGAGGCTGGCCACAAACCTCCAATCCTCCTGTCTCAGCCTCCCAAGTGGGAGGGATTACAGGTATGCACCACTGTACCCAGCTTAATTGTCCGCTTTTATTGAATAAAAATGTGTTTTTCTTATTATAGGTTTCTTTGAGTTTAAAGGTTAGTTGTGGTATGTTTAAATATTTAGATGCTTTGTCAGAAAAATAATAATGCACCATTTCACATATTAATGAATATTACAAACACAATCACCATTTTCACTGTTATGATCCTTTTGCTGTATCAGACAGTATTCCCTAGGTGGCACCTATACTGTGTTTGCCATATACAGTGTGAATCTTACAACAGAGTCTAAAAAACCCTATTAAGCATTCTTCTTGAAAACAGATTTATTACACATACCAATAGAAGGAAATCTTGTGTAAATTAAGCCATCCTTGGATATTCATTTAAATACTTATAAGTAAAGGAAATTAGAGTCTAATCCTATTTTACATATAAATTTGAACAAGATACAAATATCTCTGAAGCTTAGCTTCTCCTTTTGTAAAGTATAGAAAAGCTTGTATACCACTTGAATCAATGTTCAAGGTGAAAAAATATGTGCAAATATAGCTAATGGTCTAACATGAACATGAAGAAAAACTGATGTAGGAGCTGAAGTGAACTTCTGTAGAAGGTTGATCAGGCTGCACGGTAGGTGATCTGTCATATGTGAAATGCTCCCAGACTTGCACCATACACAGCTTTTCCAGTGGTTTAACTTAGCTTCTTTTTATGCATTACTCTGTCTTTTCTTTGTGGCTATGTTTTGTTCCAGAGAAGACACAGTCCTTAATCTTTTGCTTCTCAAATTGTCCTATGAAGTAATATTTAGTTCAGTTCAACAGGCTTGTATTGATGACCTTACAGGGAGAGCTGTTACCTCTGCCCCAAAGCCCCCAAACTAGGCAACTTCAGAAAGTTATCAGTGGCCCACGGAGCCACCCATCTTCAAATTTAGGTGACTGAGAGGACTCAACACTGGTAACACTCTGCTAGAACTTAAAGAAAGGAGTATCTTCCTCCGTGTGTGTGTATGTGTGTGTGTGTGTGTGTGTGTGTGTGTGTAAACATATCCTAAAAGACATTTATATTATTGTTTTTTAAGTCAGTAGTGACCTCTTAGGAACCAAGTGGTTATAGTCATGATGAAAATTTTTACTAATGTCAGAATACTAAAATTACTGAAGGGATTTTTTTATTTGAAAATCAATCCTTTGTAGAAATTTCTACCTAAACTTCTTTTATGGGTATATATTACAATGCTTAGTACTATTGTTAAGTGACATTTTAGTTCTTACAGTGTTTTACAATTTATAGTTCTCACCTTTTTGGGGGCCCTTTTCGTGTTTTAAATGTCAAAACATCTGCCAGTTACCTTCAGGCTGTAAATGTGATTTTCATGATGATGAAATCTTAAGACATGAGAATTGGAAGGGACTTCAGGAAGCCTAACACTGGTTCCAAACCCCTAGAAACGCTCCCCTTCACTAGGGCTCTTGCAGCTGTTCCAGGTGTCCCGAGATACCACATTCAGGTAGACATTTCCCTGCCTTTTGGGAAATCCGAGGGCAGCCTCCAGCATTTCTATCTGAGACTTGCTCAATGAAATTAAGTACATTCTCTTTCCACTTTCACATTTCACTCCTTCCCACCTCCTGACCTTTTCCCTGTCTCATTCTCTTATCGTTTTGTATGGTCTGTATCTTTTCACCTCATCTAGCTCTTTTACACTGAAAACCCTCCTTCCTGTGTAAATAAATGTCCCTGCAGCTTCAATTCTTGGCAGAATGCATTCTCTACCTCCCCGGCTTAAAACTCAGAGGCTCTGCCGGCCCCGCAGCCCTCTCTAGTGGTCACGCTCATTCTTTTGCTGGAGGCACAGTGGAGGAGATGGGGGTCCCCTTAGCTCTCCACTCCCACTCATAGACCTTTGCTCTTTCACTCTTGAGCGAAAGCTCCAGCCCCCGGGAGCCTCTTGTCATTCCTCTTTGTAACTCTCAGTCTCTCACTGTTGAGTTTGCAGTCACACAGATGATCTATGTTCGTGCCCTTGTGTACTACCTTTCCTTCATTCTCAGATCATAGGGAGCCATTTAAGCGAGGCCCTCTCCTCCTTCAGTGCCCTCAACCCCATCTCTTCTATGGGACTTTGTTTCAGTATTTATTCCCTGCTTTATCCTTTTCCTAATTACTGTAGCCTAAAAACATGCTCAAATTTCTCCTATGCAAAAGAGAGAATCTTCTAGTTTCATTCTAGCTATTTCCAATTTCTTCTTTGCATTGAAATTCCTTAAGGAATAGTTTAGAACCAGATTATCCTTATTTCTTCACCTCTCATTTATTTCTCAGACCAGAACTATCTGCTTTGCCACACACTGAAACAGTATTCACTCAGGTCACCAGAGAAGTCAGTGAACATGGTTAGCCCATGATGTCCATTATGTCCTCTGTAAAACTTACTTCTTCAAAGGCTGTACTCTTAACATACTTCCTCTTTCTCCTTCCTGTTCCTGCTCCCTAGACATTAGTGTCCCTGAGGTTTCTATGTGTAGAATACTGCTGTCTGTACTCTTCACCTGGTGAGCTCGTCTGTTCTCATCATACCTCTGGCACAAACTGCTGTGAGCTTCAGATACACACGTTTTTGTCCCACATCCTAGGTAGCCAAAGCTTTCAATATGTCATCTTCCCTCATTCTCAGATCACATCTCCTTATTTTGGTTGTTGGAAGCATACTACCATGTCCTACACCCAGTCAATCACCGTGTACTAGGGATTCTTCCTCCTAAATCGTTCTCAAGCCCATCCTCTTCTCTTCATCTTACCTACCTGCCCACCACCTGTCCATCCTCTTCTCTTTATCCTGGCTACCTCTCTGACTCAGTGTATTATGATGTTATCACAACCTCCTAATTATTTTTTCTGCCTTTTTCCTCCTCAAATCCAACTTGTACATAAGTTTCAAAATAAAAATTTTAAAAAGGACTCGGGGTATAGATTGGAGGTAGAATACCTCTGGGTTCAATTTCCAGTACCAAAAAATAGAATAATTAATTCAAAATGAAAGTAGATTGACTTTTTAAAAATTGGATCGAAAGGAAATTCAACAAGGCATATATATATATATATATATATATATAAGTACATTATTGGTTAGTGTATTTACTTGGACAATTTAAAAATATATATTCAGTTTACTTTTCTTGCATCTAAAAGGCACTTATTTATCAACCTCTAATATCTCTTGTTTATAAGATACTCAGTCTGTGGTATTTCATCACAGCAACTGAGCTAAGACAATGTCATAAGAAGCATTAGCACTCTTGTACTCTTGTTTCTTTTCTTTTCTTTTTTTTTCTTTTTTTTTTTGGTCTTGCGGGGGATTGAACCCAGGACCTGGAGCATACTAGGTAAGCAAGCACTGTACCACTGAGCTACATCTCCAGCTCAAAACAGTAGTTCTTGTTTTCTTGTTTAAGTGCAAATTCAGAAAAGAAAATTATATCCATAGCATATTGATTAAGTGAGACAGTGGAACACTGGATTTTTCCCAACCAATGGAGCCAAATTTCTAACGTTTTGAAGCACCATAATTAAATATATATTTTTCAATTGTTCTTTTTTAAAAATGGTGACTCGTTTTAAGTCGTAATGCTTAAACCTTTCCTTACAATCACTGGATACTCTCAGTTCCCCAGATTCTCACCAGGAATTAAGTTCTAATTTTAATATTTTATGGCTTTATTTTCAGCCAATCTGTAAATAAAGATAACTTCCAAGTTTTAAAAAATCTCTTTCTCTCTTCCTCTTTGTTTTCCTTCTAATTATCATCAATAAAACTTTACCTCCTAAACGGAGTTGAGGGACCTGGGCCAGGCTCTGTTTTAATGGTTTTTTTTCTGATGGTCCAGTGTAAGATGTTTATGCAAAGTGTCAATGGGAACAATTATCTTAACAGGATGACACAGCCTATTTTCCTTAGAAATGTCCTAATTTCCTGTTTAGGTTATCCAGAGGTCAGGTAGGGATTTCTTCTTGCACTCCCATAGTGCGGATTTACATTATACAAGCATTGGGAGGACTTAGATTACAATCCATTTAATTCCAATGGCTGCATTTATCTTCCCGGAAAATAAGTTCTTCCCCTGCTGTTTTCATTTAGTTTCCCTTTTTGCATTTTGCTGCTGTAACCTGTAGTGAAGGTGTGTTGCCAGTAGCTGCTTCTCCACTGAGCTGCATCTCAGAGTCATCTGTTGCCCATTTTGAAGTGCATGTGGGTACTTGTAGTAGTCAGAATGGTGCAGTGTTGTCATTGTCACCTTGTCTCAGAAACCTGTTACCAACTAAGCACT
>PVJS01039850.1:0-18712 GCA_004027185.1 Glis glis | reverse complement strand
ACCTATAAGACTCAATCACTATCTGGAGCATGAAAGGGAGGGAAGGGGGAGGGAATAGGGTGGGATTGGAGGGAGGGCTAAATGTGCAATGTGTGCATGTATGATGTTCATACCCTGACATATATCAAAATGTATAATTATAATTTACAATGCACCAATAAATGAACATAAAAAGTTAAAAAAAATAAAAAAATAAAAAAATAAAAAAAATATGATTTTTAAAAATATATATACATAGAGTGAAACAACTAAATCTAAGTAATTGACATATATATTACCTGACAGAGGTATTAATTTTGTAGTGAGAAGCTTTACATTTACTCTCTTAGCATGTTGAAGAACAAAAATATATTAACTGTAGTTATTCTGCTGTATAACACATCTCTAGATCCTATTTTTCCTATCTACCTTAAACCTTGTATCCTTTGACCAACATCACCCATACCCCAAACCATACCCATCCCTGCTAACCAGCACTCTATTCTACTCTCTACTTCTATGAACTCAACTTTTTTAGAGTGCTCATGCCATCAAGATCACATGTCATTTCTCTTTCTTTGCCTGCCTTTCACTTAACCTAGCCCTCTAGGTTCACCCATTGGCACAAATGACAGGATTTGCTTCTTTTTGATCCCTGAACAGTATCCCATGGTGTAGATACACTACATTCTCGTTATCCATGCATCCACTGATGGACATTTAGATGTATTCCACATCTTGTCTATTGCAAACAATGCTGGAATAAGCAAAGGAATGCAGGTGTCACTTCGACATACTGGTTTCATTTCTTTTGAAATGGTGGTGAAATTGCTGGCCCATATGATAGTTCTATTTTTAGTTATTAGAGGAAACTCCATACTGTCTCATAATGGCCAAACTAATTCTCATTCCCACCAGCAATGCACAGGGTTCTCTTTCTCCACATCCTCATCAACACTTGTTACCTTTTGTATTTTTAATAGCATTTCCAAGAAATTTGAGGTGTTATGCTCTCAATTTGCATTCCACTGATAGTGATAATGAGCATTTTTCATAGACCATTTGTGTTGACCATTTGTAGGGCTTGCTGTTGTTTTGTTTTGACTTTTTGAGAAATACATATTCAGGTCCTTTGACCATTTTGTAATGCAATTTTTTTTTTTTACCTTTGAGTTGTTTCAATTCCTTATATATTTGGATATTATCCTCTTTCAGGTATATAGTTGGCAAACATTTTCTCCCATTCTGTAGGCAATGTCTTCACTCTGTTGGTTGTTTCCTTTGTTGTACAGAAGTGTTTTTTTGTTTGTTTGAGATAATTTCATTTGCCTATTTTTTTCTGTTGTCTCTGCTTTTGAGATAACATCCAAAAACTGATTGTCTAAACCAATATGATGGTTTAGACAATATGATGATCCCCCTATGTTTTCTTCTAGCAGTTTCATAGTTAGGCATCAAAAATTTAAATCTTTAATCTAGTGATAGCTGAAATTTCTATATGGTGTGAGATAAAGGTCTAACTTTTTCTGCATGTGGATACATAGTTTTCCTAACACTGCTAATCAAGAGAATTTCCTGTCCCCATTGTGTGTTTATAATAACTTTCTTGAAAGTTGGCTGTACATATGTGGGTTATTCTGTAAACACAGTCATGGGGAGAAATACAATGTCTACTGATAGTACTAGATGCCACCACTTGATTTGTTGTTTATCTGCCGAAAGACAAAGCTATGTTTGTATAATCAATTCAAGTCCCAGTACACTTAAAAGGGCAAAAATATCTGAGGATTACTCTTGAAATACTTTTGAACTCACAGAATCCCTTAAAATGTCTCAGAGACATCCATGGATCCAAAAATCATACTGTAAGAAAAACAACTTTAACAGAATCTTCTTTCCTAAATAAATACACTCAATCTGATTCCAAAAATAGTTTTATGTGTGTGGTACTGGAGATTGAACTCAGGGGCATTCTACCTCTGAGCTGCACCCCCCAGTCCTATTTTTTAATTTTTTTTAAATTTGGAAACAGGGTCTCACTAGGTTGATGAGAGTCTCACTACTTGCTGAGGCTCTCCTTGAACCCACAATCCTCCTGTCTCAGCCTCCCAGGTACTGGAATTACAAGCATGTGGCACCATGCCCAGCTCCAAAAATATTTTAGGATAACTTTTTTAGTAGATACCTTCATGGTTTGTATCTGGAATGTCCTCCCAAAGCTCATGTTTTGAAAGCATGGTACTAATACAGCAAGGTTCAGAGGTGGGACTTTCAGGTGATGATTGGATCACGAGTGCTCTAACCTCATCAGTGGATTAATCCATTGTTGACTGAATGGATTACTATGAGGTGAGACCCAACTGAAAAAAGAAGGTCATGGGGAGCATGCCCCCAAAAAGGTTTGTCTTCTCCCCAGTGTCTGTCTGTCTGTCTGTCTGTCTGTCTCTCTCTCTCTCACTCTCTCACTCTCTCACTCTCTCACTCTCTTTCTCTCTCTCTCCATGCTTCCTGACAGCCATGAGTTGAGTAGCTTTCCTCCTCCACCATGCCCTTCCACCATGATATTCTCCCTTCCCTCAAGAGAAAAACAATGGAGCCAGTTAAGTGTTAACTGAAACCTCTGAAACTGTGAGTCAAAACAATAAATCTTTCCTCCTCTAAATTGTTCTTGTCAGATTTTTTTATTAAAGTGACAAAAACCTAACAGATATACTTCCAACATAGGCACAAATACAGAAGATTTAGGAAAACTTAAAAGGAAAATAGGAGCCAGGCATGGTGGCACATGCTTGTAATCCCAGTACATGAGAGTCTGAGTCAGGAGGGTCACAAATTTGTGGCCAGCCTAGCTACTAAGCAAAGCACTCTGCAACTCGTAAGACCCTGTCTCAAAATAAAAATAGGGTTGGGGGCATAGCTCAGAGGTAGAATGTCCTGGGTTCAATCCCCAGTACCACACACACACACACACACACACACACACAAAACAAACAAAAAAAAAATAAGAGTTTTCTTAGAGACTCTAGACAACACTTAAATCACATTCTTCCATTTTTGGTGCTGGCGTCGGTATAATATTACACTCCCAAACCAGAACGTACAGAACACTTCTATGGCCTATTATAATCCATGATGGAGTCAAAAGCTCCCATCAACCCATTAAATGCATAAGAATAATCTCACTGAAGATTTTGATCTAGGAGAATGAGATTTACTCATGCTTCAACATGAAAGGAATTGCACAAAGATTTAAAGTAAATTGTAAAATTTCTAAAATATCAATATGTGCTTTTATAATTTATTATAGTTTTGTTTCCTTTACAATTTCAATTATTCAAAGAAAGGTCTCTGAGCAATAACACATCTGTTTATCTCACAAAAGCTCTGTCCCATATTACTTCAGTTTATATACTATTTGGGTTTCATTTAGAGTTTAGGATCTAAATCTTATCTTGAAACAATGCCTTTGAGGTTTTCAACTTACAAGGAGAGAAGAGAAATTTTATCCTGAATGATCTGATCCCACCATTAGAATATCTATCAGATTGAACAGGACGTCATTGTTTGTTACCTGCCACATCCTGAGATCTCTGAGCAAAGGGACCAAGTGTTATCTTGTATTTAGGTCTCCAGTGCCATCTCAATATTTAGAAAATAGAAACAGTTCAATTAATGCTTAATAAAGTGAATTTTTGCTCCAATATCTTGCCTTGTCTTCTGAAACTAGTGTGATATGTTAAAGTAAATCCAACCAAGAGGATAGAATATAGCCAACATTGGAAACAAGATATGGTTCATGAAAGCTCTTGAAAATGTTTTCAGTTATTGAATGTGACACAAAAGCTACACTGAACCATTACTCTCTTAGTTTGCATTGACAATGCACAGCATATTCCCCATCAGATAATAATATCAATTATAGTGATTGGCAAAAACATACCCTGACTATAAAATTTTCTATTCATTCCATTTATTAATTTTTTTCTGATTAACAAACATAATTCAGAAAAAAGTTTCTAGGTAAATGTTGCAATCTAATTTGCAGATCTTTATTTAGAACAATAATTTGTATCAAATATTTTTCTTACTTAAATATGTTTATTTGTATATAAGATAGTTTTCATGGGAGTATAGATATATTTATCCTTTGAAGATTGAGCCACCAAGGTGAATTGTTTTGTTTTCACAAACATTTCTTATAGATCGGTCTTACATACTAAAAAAATATTGTATTACATAATTCTCATTTCTTACAAAAAAGAGAAAAGCATTTCAATCCAGGTAAAATTACATGAGGCATGAGTAAAAATGAACATAAAATGTATTAGAAAAATATTTCCATAAAGTTTTTAAAATTCTGTGGTTTTCTCAACAAATATACCAGAAAAGTGTTCTTCATAATTGCTTTTTATATCCATAAAAATCAAAAACTTCTCTGGATAATCTATTCAATGTAGGTCATTCTGATTCAATCTTCATTCCCATTTTATATGTGATTCAGTATTTGTTTGTAGATTCAGAGGAGATTTATGTTGCAAGAGAAAATGGCAAAGAAATCAATAAATCCACTAATTGTGACTTGTGAAACAAAATCCATAAGGAATCCTGAAACAACCTACCTGTTCAGTCATGCTAGTGTTATCAGACCCCACTGTGGCTTGGCGAGTTACATGGCCTTGGAAGATAGACTTCACTGAATTGAAGAAACTGGACTTCCCAGAACCAACTGGACCCAGCAATAGAATACGAATTTCTGAAACCAAGTCTGCATGGGGCTTGTAGGTTCTGAGTTCTGCTAGGAGGCCATTTCTGTGCCTGTTAAAACAGTAGTTAAAAACAACAGCCAAACTTGCATTTAAAAAAAAAGCATGATTAACCTGGAGTTTCTTTTCCTTCCATTTTAAGGATTGTTTTAGTTGTCTACTTATCATTTTGACAATAGCATCTTCTATATTATGATATTAAATGTCTAAAGTTAGACATTTTGTCCTCCAAGAAAATGCATTTATCTATATCTGACTAAAACAATAACCAGCAACTAAACTATTGTTAAACTACTAGCCTTAGACCACAGAAATCTAATAATTGAAATTTATATTGATATTAAAACAACAATAGCACTGAAGGTGAGTTATTATTCTCAATAAAACATACTAAGGAGAAATAAGAATAAAATATATGCAATGTAACTATCTATAAATTGAAGAAATGGGGCTTTGTTTTTAACATTGACTGAGATTCCCCAAAAGCTGTTTTCTCAAAAAAGGGATTCAAAAGAATTACCTAAAACTATTACCCAGACTTTACTTGGAAAACTGTGAATCTTATGGGTCTAGAGTGAAACATGAAGTCAAATTAGTCAGTTGCCATCAAGTGGATTTAACAAATTTCATGGTTGGTAGTGGTTTTGTTACTGTTGCTCTAAACCATCTTGAGTATTTCATGTCAATAACATAAATAACTCAGTTTTATAATTCCAAGTGATACAATTTTTATATTTTTCTACTTCATTGTCAGTACCCATTGTATAATTAGTCTAAATAAAATGAGTAATAGGCCAACAACCTAACTTACTGTGTGACTGCTGTTAACTTCTTTATGTAGCCTGGATCATTCTTAATCCCTATGGGAAATAAGCAAAGTATAGTAAGTCTTTAATCTTGTATGGTTATATGTGGCCAAGTCTACCTCCTAAATAGGACATTGAATTTATTATGTAAACCTGAGTTTTTTAGTTAGGATTGGCAGCATAGTAAGAATAGGAACAAAAATGGTTATCTCCACACATTAACTCTCTCTGGAAACTGCCTAGAGGTCCTGAGGCTGATCCTTGGGTCATGTGTCAAAACAGACCAGCTCTGAATCATTCTCATTCATGTTCTCTCTCTCTCTCCCCCCACCATTCCCCCTTCTCCATCTCCATTTTTGTCTTTATCTATGTCTTCACATATATACTTCTCAACTTTTCAAAGCCATCTATAGTTTCTGGGTAATCTTTTTGTCTTGTGGGTTTCATTTTGGAGTTTATCAAAGTACATCAACTGACATGAAATCTGATTTTCCCCTCACTTTCCTTATTATTATAGATCAATTATAACCTACCAAATACAAAAACTATAGCCAGAACATAGGATACAGGATTACCTAACAGAACATACCTTCAACTCGAAAAACTTCACATTCAAAGTATGAATAAAATCTGCGGGTGCGGGATTCCATTACTCCTAACTTTTTTTCTATCAAATTATGTAGAAAAATTTTTATTTTCTCCCCTAGAGTTACAGAGAATTGAAGCATACCAGATGAATAAAATTCCAGGCATTGCTCAGTAACTTTCAATACTGTATTTGAAAATAAAGTTGGCATTTCAATTATGTTATTCTTCTCTTGAAAAGAAAAAAAGAAGGAAGTACAAGTCTTTATACAATCTTCATATAATGCAGGAAAATCACCAAGCATAAAAGCCCCAAAGGTACATGCCTCAGAGTAAATCATTATTATAGTTGATCCCTGATGACTGCATCTTGGAAACATATCTTTAATGCTATAGCCATGAACATCAGACTTATAAAGAAGACTCAAAGAAGCATTTCCAAGTAGTTTCTGTAGGTGTTTTTCTTCATTCCATGTCAATCTGGTTGTCATCTCCATTGTCCTAGACAGAATGGAAAACATGGATAGGTTGAGAGGCTAGTGTATCATAGTGGTTTAAAGCACAGATCTGTTTCTAGTTCCAGTGAGTTATTTTTTCCTCTGTCTCAATTAAAACACATTACTAAAATTATAAGGCAAAAACATATAGAAATGGCATAATTACAGGCAAATATGAAAAATAGATAATTTAGAAATAAAAATAATTAATATTTTAACACTTGACAAACTGTAGCCTGGATAAGTAATAGACAAAAATAATAAATTAGAAGTCAACAAATCTTTGCAGAGGGCCTCACTAAGTAGCTGAGGCTGGCCACAAACCTGCAATCCTCTTGTCTCAGCCTCCCAAGTACTGGGCTTACAAGAGTGCACCACCACGCCTGGTTGAGAAGTCAACAAATCTTAATGAGATTTATAGTAAATAATTTAGGCCTTGTGGGTCATATAGTCCCTGTCGGGGCTCAACTTTACCATTGTACAGCAAAAGCAGTCATAGACAGTATATGCTATGATTTAGACGTGATTTGTCCCAAGGTTCATGTGTTGGTAGTTTCATTCTCACTGTGGTGATGTTGGCACATGGAACCTTTAGGAGATGGGGTCTTGTGGGAGATGGAAAGGTCAAATGAAAGTCTTCCCTCATAAAAGACTGAGGTATTTCTCAAGGGGCCCTGGTTAGTTCTCATGAGATGGTTGTTACAAAATACTGAGTTGGCCCTATCCAGCTACTGTGCTTCCTGTTCACAGATCTCTTCCTCACACATATGTTCTCAATATATTCAATCCACCATGATGTGATACTAAACCTCACCAGAGCTAAACCAATACCAGCATCATGCCTTTAAATATCTAGAACTGTGAGCTACATGAACCTCTTTTGCTTACAAAGTTAGCCTCTCTCAGGTATTGCATAATGGTAACATAAAGACTAATATAATATGTAAACAAATGAGCATGGATGTGTTCCAGAAAACTTTCTTCACAAAAACAGATGGCTTGTACAAAGGTCATAGCTTATGAGCCCATGAATTAGGAAATAGAACTGAAGAATTTATGCAGAAATAGCTCACAAATAAAATTGAAATATGAAAGAATTTAATAGAAATGGAAGTCCCACAGTGGTGGACTTAATGATTAGCCAACACAACCATTATTTCAGTGTTTAAAATAGCCAGAAAAATGCAATAAACTGTAAAATACATGTTTTCAAATCATTAGAGAGCTAAGAAGGCAGTGAAAAATTATGTTATTGGCTACAATTTGGAGAAGTTAATGCAGAAAGGCAAGATTGGCATTTGGGACCACATTTTCCTGAAGTGTCATTATCAACTTCAGAAGAGGCACCTGAAATGCAGGGAAGTTAAGCAAAGCTTTTGCTAGACTCATAGAGATATGAGGATAAAGATTGTACTTTGGGGTGCACTAAGTAGGGTGTAATGATAGCCTTCCCCCAAGCTGTGTGATGGATCTGAAGAGTTACAGAGAATTAAGGGTGGACTAGAAACAGATAGACTCAATTTCATCTTCCAGCAATCTCAGTCCTTGTTGGGATTAAAGTAAACAAGAATTTATAGTATCAATAGTTTCGTGGCTGAATCCAAATAAGTCTTGCCTGGATAAAGAGAATATCCTTCTATCTTCAAATTATCTCTCTTTTTTCACATTCAGTGCTTCACACTGGATCATAAACACATGGTGGGGTGGGGAACAAAAGAACATACTAGAAAAAGCACACAATAGAAACAAACTCATTCTGACAATGGAGATATTCACAGAGATTTTTTAATTACGATGGTTGGGGAAATCAGGGTAAGATGATGGAATAAATGTACCCTTCATGTGACTTTGACTAAGCAGTCAGGACAAAAAAAAAAGAAACTATATTCAAAGGAAAGAAAGGGAAGATGATCTCTTCTTCAAGAGAATAGTCAAGAAAGAGGTGACAGGAAGGAGGAAAAGCAAACAGAAGCAGACAAGTAACTCAGAGGAAAGTACAAAGCAGTCTGCAACTCTAGCACCAGCTCCCCAGGGGAAGGAGAGCCCAATGCTGCAAGCACAAGATTCTCTTCATGTTGTTGTTACCATAATGTGTTTTCTCCTCTCTGAGAAGTACTAGGAATCAAGCTCTCAAGGGAAAACTGATTTCTAAAAAGAGATATTCATCACAATAGACATGCAAATCTCAATACAGAAATACAAGAAATATAAAAAATAAGGTAATGTGATTCCTCCAAAGGTTCATAACTCTTCACTAAATGAATCCAAATACATAGAAGTGATAAAATAGCAAGGAATTCAAAAGGTTGATTTTTAAAATGATCAGTGACTTCAAAGAGACAAATAAACAGCTGAATAAATTAGGGAAGACAGTATAGGATATGAAAGATCAATTCAATAAAGACATAAAAATTAAAAAAACAGATATCCTGAAAATATACTCAATAAGTCAGATATAAAACTCAGTTAAAAGCCTTATGAATAGACTAAATCAAGTGAAAGAAAGAATATCAGGGCTTGATGATTTATCAAGGGTTGATGATTTATCACATTCAAACAATAATAAAGAAATGAAGAAAGAAAAAATATGAAATTACAAACAGAAATACAAGAATTATATGATGACTAAGAGCCAAAGTCTATGAACATTTAGTTTAGACAAAGGAACCAAGGTGCAGGCTAAAGGCACAGAAAACATATTCAGTGAACTAATAACAGAAGATTTCCCAAACTTTGTAAAAGATATATACATCCAGGTATAGGAGACATTTAGAAACCATAAATTGACCTGACCAGAAAAAAATCTCTCTATGCCATATTATAATGAAATTGCCAAAAGTACAGAAAAAGAAAGAATATTGAAAGCTCTAAGAGAGAAGCATCAAATCACTTATAAAGACAAACTCACCAAAATAACAGCAATTTTCTCAACAGAAACTCTAAGGGCCAGGAGGGCCTGAAATAATATATTTCAAGGCCTCAAAGAAAATAACTAAGAGATTACTATGTCAGGCAAAATTATTCTTTGGAATAAAAGGTCAAATAAAGACCTTTCAAGATAAGCAGAAACTAAAGAAATGTGTGATCACTAAACCAGCATTACAGAAAATACTTAAAGGAAACCTACACACTGAAGGGGAAGTGAGACAAACACAATTGTGAGAGTGCAAGAAAGAATAAATCCAGCCAGGTGTGGTGGCACACGCTTGTAATCTCAGTACTTGGGAAGCGGAGACAGGAGAATCGCAGGTTCGTGGCCAGCCTCAGCTACTTAGTGAGGCCCTCCGAAATTTAGTGAGACCCTGTTTCAAAACAAAAAATAAAATAGGGCTGGGAGTGTAGCTCAGGGGTAGAATTCCCCTAGGTTCAATCCATAGTACCACAAAAAAAGAAAGAATAAATCTTACTAGAAAAGTAGATGAGCAAATGAGAATTAAGAAAGAATGAAACATGATTAATTAAGTAAAACATTAAACCCCTAAGATGAACAAGGGAAAAAGAAACTAACATAGGTCATTCAGAATAGCCAGAAGAAAAACAAGATGACAAAAACTAGTACATACCTTTCAATTATAACCCTGAATGCAAATGGCCTAAATTCTCCAAGAAAAGATTCAGATCAGCTGATTGGATTAAAAGCAAGCTGCAACTGTTTGCTGTCTGCAAGAAACTCACTTTACTAACAGACACTCATAGACTGAAAGTTAAAGGATGGAGAATGATAATCCAATAAAATGGGATCCAAAAGCAAAAAAGAGTAGCTATACTCATATCTGACAAAATCAATCTCAAGCAAAATCAGTCAGAAGAGAAAAAATATCAATAGATATTGATAAAAGGAACAATCCATTGAGAGGTAATGATTGTAAATATATATGCACTGAACACCAAGCATGCAATTGTATAAGTTTACACACTGTAAATGCTTATAGAACATATGGGGAGAGGTAATGCCAGGGCACATAATTTTTTGTTGTTGTTTGTTTTATTTTTGTAGTACTAGGGATTGAACCCAGGGGCATTCCACCTCCAAGCTACACCCCTACTCCTATTTTATTCTTTTATTTTGAAACAGGGTCTCACTAACTTGCAGAGGGCCTCACTAAGTAGCTGAGGCTGGCCATGAACCTGTGATCCTCTTGTCTCAGCTTCCCAAGTACTGGGATTACAAGCATGTGCCATCACACCTAGCAGAGCAAACAATTTTATAAAACAAACACTATAGGACATAAGGGAGAGGTGGCCCATAAATAATAATAATGGGTCACTTCAATATCTCACTCTAACAAATAAATAGCTCTTCTAGATGAAAAACCAACAAAGAAACATCAGAGTTCAATTATACTATATATAAAATGAAAATAATAGACATCTACAGAATATTTTATCCAATGGCTGCATAATATACTCTCTTTTTATCAACACACAGGACTTCCTCCAAAATAGATCACATTTTAGGACATAAATCAATTAACAAATACCAAAAATAAATAAATGATGTATTGCATCTTATCAGACCATAGTGGAATGAAATAAAAAATCAACAGCAAGAAAAACTGGACAAAATACACAAACACATGCAGATTTAAAAATACACTATTAAATGAGCAGTATGTTATTGAAAAAATCATGAGGGAAATATAAAATATCTAGGATGAAATGAAAATAGAGACAGAACCTACCAGAACCTCTGAAACACAATGAAGCCATTATAAGAAGTTTATAGCTGTAAGCACTTACATTAAAAAGACAGTGATCTCAAATAACCTAATGGTTCATCTCAAATCCTTAGAAAAGCAAGAACCAAACCCAAAATCAGTACAATAAAAGAAATAATAAATATCAGAGCAGAAATAAATGAAATAGAGAATAAAGAAATAATATAAAGGATCTATGAAACAAAGAATTGATTCTTTCAAAAGAAACAAAATTGATAAACCCTTAGCCAAACTAACCAAAAGAAAGAGAGAAACCCCAAACAAAATTAGCATTGAAAATATCATAATAGATACCATTGAAATCCAAAGGATCATGTAGGAAAAATTAAAAATTAAATTATTAAAAATTAAATTAAAAATTTTTTGAAAAATATGACTTACCAAAGTTGACCAAGAGGATAAAAAGAGCTAAGTAAAGGAATAACAAGCAATGAGTTTGATGCACTAACCAAAAATCTATCAACAAAGAAAAGTTAAAGTACAGATGGATTCACTGCTGAATTTTACCAGACTTTTAAAGAACTAATACTAATATTCTTCCAACTACTCCATAAATGGAAATGGAAGGAACCTTTCCTAACTCATTCAATGATGCTAGCATTACAAAGTCACAAAAGCCAAGTTATGAAATCAGCCTAGATGGGCAACATATGAGTGAATAAAGAAAATGTGGTATACATATATATATGTACACACACACACACACACACACACACACACACACACACAATGGAGTTTTATTCAGTCATAAAGAAGAATGAGATCACGTCATTTGCAGGACAATGGATGGAAGTGGAGACCATCATGTTAAGTAAAATAAGCTAGACTTAGAATGACAAGTATCACATGTTTTCTCTCATATGTGCAATCTAGATTTACAAAAAATAAAATCACATGAAAGTAGAAGGTGGACTTTTAGGGAAAGAGCAGGGGACATGGGGGAGAGGAGAGGGATAACAGAAGGTAATAGACAGGGTAGACATGATCAAAGTATTTATATGCATTTATGAAAATGTTACAAAGAAACCTATTATTTGTACAATTAATATGTTCTAATAATTATAATTTAAAAATATTACTATGGTTAGCATGTTCAAATAACTAAAAGGTAAAATTGAAAGATTGACAGTAAAATGAAAACAGTACAAATATGGAAAGAAATTCTGGATTTAAATATATATATATGACATATATATATAATTTCATATGTATATGAAATTAACAATTCAAAGATACGTGTAACTGCAGGTTAGACACAATTAAGGGAAGAATTAGAAGAAAATATATCAACTGAAGCATTGAAGCAAAAAGGGAATGAAAGAGGAAAGGGCACAGGGATTAAGGGATAGAGTAAAATTGACTAGGATGTGTGAAATCAGAGTATAAAGAAGAGAGAAAGAAAACATGGAACAACAGATCCTGATGAATTCCCAGCCAAATTTTTTAAAGCTTCATAGAAAATCTAATCCCAATACTTCTCAAACTATTCCATGAAACAGAAAGAGATGGGATTCTTCCAAACACATTCTATGAAGCAAGTATCACATTAATACCAAAACTGAATAAAGCCCAAGAAGACTACAGACCAATATCATTGATGAACTTAGACGCAAAACTTCTAAACAAAATACTAGCAACACGCATTCAAAACCACATCAAGAAATTATACAACACGACCAAGTCGGGTTCATCCCAGGAATGTAAGGCTGGTTCAAATATGAAAAACAATTCATGTAGTTAACCACATAAACAGAACTAAGGACAAAAATCACATGAAAATTTCAATAGACACTGAAAAAGCATTCAACAAAATCCAACTCCCATTCATGCTAAAAAACACTACAGAGAATCGGAATAGAAGGAACATACCTCAACATCATAAAGGCAATATACAGTAAACCCACAGCCAACATCATATTTAATGGGAAAAAAACTACAAGAATTCCCTTTAAAATCAGGAACAAGACAAGGATGCCCACTATCACCACTCATTTTCAGTATAGTACTTGAGACTCTAGCCAGAGTGATAAGGCAAGAGAAGGAAATAAAAGGAATACAAATAGGAAATGAAGAACTGGAATTATCCCTATTTGCAGATGACAGGATCCTATACTTAGAAGACCCAATACACTCAACCAAAAGATTTTTAGAACTGATTAACAAATTCAGCAAAGTGTCTGCATACAAAATCAATCTTAAAAAATCAGAAGCTTTTCTATATGCCAACCATAAGTTCACTGAAAAAGAAAATCAGAAAACAATTCCATTCACAATAACCTCAAAAACAATAAAATACTTAGGAATAAATCTAACCAATGAGGTAAAAAACCTCTACAATGAAAATTATAAAATACTAAAGAAAGAAAATGAAGAATATCTTAGAAGATGGAAGGATCTCCCATGCCCTTTGGTAGGCAGAATAAATATCATCAAAATGGTCATCCTACTAAAATGACCTACAGATTCAATGCAATCCCTATTAAAATCCTTCTTCAAGATCTAGAAAAATCAATACTTAAATTCATATGGAACAACAAAAGACCCAGAGTAGCCAAAGTAGTTCTCAGCAGTAAGAACCATGCAGGAGGAATCAAAATACCTGACTTCAAACTATACTATAGAGCCATAGTAATAAAAACAGCATGGTATTAGCACAAAAGCAGACACATAGACCAATGGAACAGAATAAAAGAATCAGAAACAAATCAATACACTTACAGCCAATTGATTTTTGACAAAGGGGCCAAAAACATATGCTGGAAAAAAGATGGCCCTTCAACAAATGGAATTGGTAAAACTAGTTATCCATTTGTAGAAAAATATAAATAAATCCCACTTTCTCTCCCTGCACAAGAGTCAACTCCAGATGGACCAAAGACCTGGAAATTAGACAAGAGACTCTGCACTTACTTGAAGTGGGCACAGGATCAATGCTCCAACATATAGGCATGAGTAAAAACTTCCTCAATAAGAGCCAAAAGGCACAAGAAATTAAAATGAGGATTAATATGTGGGATTATATTAAACTAAAGATCTCTGTGCAGCAAAGGAAACTATCAAGAATCTCAAGATAGAGCCAACAGAATGGGAGAGGATCTTTGCAGCTGCTCCTCCAATAGTGGACTAACATCTAGAATATACCAAGAACTCAAAAAAACTCACTGCTAAAAAAACAAATAATCCAATAAAAATGGGCAAGTGAACTAAATAGACACTTCACAAAAGAAGAAATACAAATGCCCAATAAATATTTGAAAAATGTTCAACATCATTAGCAATCAGACACATGCAAATCAAATCTACCCTGAGATTTCACCTAACCCCAATTAGAATGGCAATCATTAAAAACACAAACAACAATAAATGCCGGTGAGGATATGGAGAAGTAGGAACTCTGATACATTGTTGGTGGGATTGCAAATTTGTGCAACCACTTTGGAAGGTCCTCAGAAGAATAGGAATGAACCTACCATATTAGCCAGTTATACCACTCCTGGTTATCTACCCAAAAGATTGAAACGGGAGTATCATAGTGATGCATACATATCTATGTTTATAGCACAATTCATAATTGCCAAACTATAGAACCAGCCAAGATGTCCATCAACAGATGACTGGATTATAAAATTATGAGATATACGCACAATGGAATTCTACTCAGTCATAAAGAGGAACAAAATTATGTCATTTGCAGGGAAATGGATGGAACTGGAGAATATTATGCTAAGTGAGATTAGTCAGTCA
The DNA here is from genome assembly GCA_004027185.1 of Glis glis. NCBI lineage: Eukaryota > Metazoa > Chordata > Mammalia > Rodentia > Gliridae > Glis > Glis glis. The sequence continues at coordinate 3,620 of PVJS01039850.1, read as the reverse complement.
CAAAAAGTAAAAGTTTGGATGTTTTTCCTCATATGTGGAAGCTAGGGAGAAATTAGGACACAGGTAGGACTCCAGATAAAGGTGGAGAAACTTAGTGGAGTGAAGGAGGAGACTTAACTGAGGAAGGAGGGAGGGGGAGTAAGAGTTGAAGAGGGAAACACTTCAATAGATATGATGTACATATACAAATTTATCCATGCCAATCACAAGTGTAGTGCACAGGAAGCCACAAGTGTAGTGCACAGGAAGGTGGGGAGGGACAGGGAGTGGGGTGGGTACGAGGGGAGGGCTTAATGAGTGCTATGTGCATGTATGCTTCTATCACCCTGAACTTCATCATGATGTATGATTATAATGCACCAATAAAAAATAAATAAATTAAAGGAAAACATACAGCAAAAATTCAAGTGGTCCTACTAATCCTCAAAAGCAATCAAGTCTCAAAACACTTCAAAGTACTATAATTTTAAACAAGAGTACAAGCTAGATCCCTATACATTAAAATATAAAGAGGTGTATTTCTAAATAATCCATTGGTCAAATAAAACATCTTAATGAAACTGAAATAATAATAAACTATTCTTTGAAATCTATGGAATGAAGATAAAACATATTTTAAAAATTATGTATTTTAAACATGTGTATTAGAAAAGAACAAAGGTTGAAAATGAATGATAAAATCTTCTACTTCAAAAAGTCAGAAGAGATACCAATTAATCCCAAAGAAAATATAGATCCCATTCACCACATTGCACAAGATTATTTAATGCAAGGTACTATGGTTTGAATGCCTGCCTCAAAAAGTATATGTTGGAAACTTAATCCTTAATGCAACAGTGTAGTGAGGTGGGCCTAAAGGATATTTAGGTCATGAGGGCTCCACCTCTATGGATGGATTAATGCTGGATTAAAAGGCCTTGAGGCTGTAGGTCAATCTCTTTTTCTCTCTCACACATGCTCCTTTGTCCTTCTACCTTCCACCATGGGACAACACAGCAAGAAGTTCCTTGCCAGAGGCAGGCTCCTTACCTCGGACTTCCCAGCCTCCAGACAGTAAGAAATAAATCTCTGTTCTTTATAAATTACCCAGTCTGTGGTATCCTCTCACAGCAGCACAAAACAGACTAAGACACAAGGTCAATATGTTAAAATTGCCCATATTTCTATGTACCAACCACAGTTTTACATAATGATTCTTAAAGTACCATTGACAATAGTAAGGAAATAAATAAATCTAACTATATATCTAGCTAAATAAATATATCTAACTAAATATATCTAAATAAATATATATCTAACTAATAAATATATATTATATCAAACTAACTATATATATCTAAATAAATATATATATATATATCTAACTAATAAATATATATTATATCAAACTAACTAAATATATCTAAATAAATAAATTATATCTAACTAGATAAGTATATTTAACATGTATAAAACCATCCTTCACACAAAAAACTATAAAGGATCACTAAGCAAAATTAGATATAGCTTAAATAAATGGAAGGCTATAAGATGTTCATGTATTAATGGATTCTGTGTTAAAATCCTAACAGGATCTTGTGGACATATATCAGGGAATTCTAAAATTTATATGGAAATGGTACTTTGACAGCCTAGTAAAGGACCCAGCTAGTTATCCCTGAAATCCTGACCCATGGAGACAGCATAAAAAATGCATTTTATTTTAAGCTCCCACATTTGTGATAAATTGTTATGTAGCATGGAACACTAATACAAGAAGAGAATATGAGATAACTAATCAATGGCTTTGTCTTCGGGAACAGGATTACAAATATTATCTGTTCATGATACTTTTAATGTTTCAGTAATTTTTTTCATAGCACCTCTAAGCCAAAAGAAAAATTTAAGTGTTGCATTTATAAAGTTGTTAGAGCCAAGCAATTTAACAAGTATTTGTGCTGTAACAATTCGCTAGCTGTTTAAAAAATACATCTAAACTAAAAGAAAAATAATATGTTTTTATTCCTAAGTAAATACAATTGCCTGCTAATGAGGGGTATGTGTGTTTTGGGTACTGCATGACCTCTGAAGCCTTGGGAATCAGATAAGACATCAATATTCTCATTTCCTGTTCCAAATTTATTTTGCCAGGTACTTTCTTTGTAATCTCAAAAAAAGCAATATTAACTCAGCTTTGCAAAAATATTACATCATTGGAAGTAATACAAGCAATCTAATGATGAAACTGAACTAGCTAAAGGTAGCAACAGCTCAAGAAATCACTGACAGATGTCACTGTAATTCCCTCAGAAATGTCAAAATATCCCTTGATACTGCTGTGAGTTTGATATTGTTGCAGTTTGGCTATGTCAGATTGGCAAAAGATTGTTATAGCCAGGCATGGTGACACATGCTTGTCATCCCAGTACTTGGAAGGCTGAGACAGGAGGGTCAGGCTTGAGGCCAGCCTGGGCAACTTAGGGAGACCCTGTTTCAACATAAAATATAAAATAGGACTGGGGGTGAAGCTCAGAAATAGAATACCTCTGGGTTCAATCCTTACTACAAAAAAAAGTCCTTATGAACACAAAAAGCACTAAAGATGAAAGAATAAAATTGGCATTATGTATTTTATAGTCATTAAAAGATTCACAGAGTAAAATGGTAAGAAAGTACAAAGTGAATGAAAATATATTTGCAACACATATGAGTATAAAAGACATATTCAAAATATATCTCTGTATGCATGAGTATGTTGTGCAACACAATCATAAATCAATAAGTGAAAGAGAGAACTCAGTAGAAAAATGGGTAAGAAATCTTGAGACACTTCACAAGTGATCAGTGAATATAAGAATATGATCAACCTAATTTAGTAAACAGGGAAATGTGAATTAAACAACAATAAGATATCAAGAATTGATAGATTTTAAAAGATTGAATTCTGTATCAACATAAAGTTTGAATAATTAATTTTGATTGGTTAAGGCAAGTTGAGAATGAGACACTTAGTATGTATGATATTATTCATTTATTTATTTACTTATTTATTTATGGTCCTGGGGATTGAACCCAGGGGCATTCTACCTCTGAGCTACAGCCCTTATTTTTAGTTGCTGGGGCTGGCCTGGACCCTGCAATTTTCTTGTCTTGCCCTCCCAATATTGGGATTATAGGCATGGGCAACCATGCCTGGCTAATATGATACAATTTATATAAAATGTTAACACACAAAGCAATACTAGAGATTGTGTGTGTGTGTGTGTGTGTGTGTGTGTGTGTTTGTCCATAGTAAAGCAAAAACTTTCACACACAGATCTCTTTAGAGTATAAAAATAAACATGATAATAATTTAAACCATGTTTGGAAAATGTCTCTCTCTCAGAAGGAAGGGAAGAGAATATAGGAAGAATCACAGATTACTTCAATTTTATATGTAATGCTTTTGTTTCTAAAAAATCTATTCTAATTAAATAAAGCAAATAGCCGGGCATGGTGGCGCACGCTTGTAATCCCAGCACTTTGGGAGGAGGAGACTGGAGGATCCGGGTTCGCGGCCAGCCTCAGCTCTCTCTCTCTCTCTCTCTCTCTCTCTCTGTCTCTCTCTCTCTCTCTCTCTCTCTCTGTCTCTCTCTCTCTCT
>PVJS01039849.1:0-18714 GCA_004027185.1 Glis glis | reverse complement strand
TAGAATTTTCTGTAAATATTTTTATAGATAACCATCTGTTTCTGTATCAATTTACATACCAGATCATACCATCTTTAGTTCTGATCCATTACTACATGGATCATTTTGTACTTCTCCCTTAGCTTATCTGTAAACTTCCACATGAACCGTGAGAAACCTGGCTCCCACCATCTTCTATCAATTTAGCTTTTGAGTTCTAGTATTCATGCTTAGTGGTTTTAAAACTGTTAAGCCATGTCTCTGTGGGAAAACAACTTCACCAACAAGAGTAGAGCCCTTATGCATGGTTCCTTTTCCTTTTATTCTTAAAGGCTCCACTCACTTCCAAATTTGGGTCAGCACCTTATTCCCCCATATCCTCAGTGAGGTAGTTTCTACATTTGTCATACATTTAGATTATTTTGCCAGATTCTGCATTTTTTCCTGGGATATTTCAACCTTCTACATGATCTGTTTTTTCTAATGGCGTATATTAAGGTAATACTTTGTGCGGTAAAATTATATGTGTTTTGACAAATGCTAAATAGCTCACATTTATCACGGCCTTAAGTGTTGTAGAATATATTACATAGAAATTTTATATGGGGTACTGGGGATTGAACCCAGGGTCCCTCTACCACTGAGCTGCATCCCCAGAACTTTTTTTTATTTTGAAAGAGAGTCTCAGTAAGTTGCTGAAGCTGGCCCTGAACCTTTGAGTCCCCTGTCTCAGCCTCCCAAGTACTGGGATTACAGGTGTCCTCCACCACGCCTGACTGAAGAGTTTTTTCTTTCCTAAAAATTGCCTGTGCTTCACCAATTCAGGTCTCTTCCCATAGCCGGCAGTCACTGACCGCCTTACCATCACTAGTTTTTGCTTTTCCAGTATGTCATGGCAATTATATTTAAGGGAATATTTGAGGGAGAGCATAATGATTCGTCCTACATTAAAAGTTCTGTAAGGACTGAGGATGTCACTCAGTGGTAGAGAATATGTTTGCAACCAGTGAACCCCTAGGTTCAAAGTACAGCACCTCAAAAAAAATGGGGAGAGAAAGTGTAATAAATATTAACAAATGGCCAGGTGTGGTAGCACACACCTGTAATCCCAGTTTTTAGGAGGCTAAGACAAGAGGATTGTAGGTTTGAGGCCAAGCTCAGCAATTTAGTGAGGTCTTCCGCAACTTAGCCAGACCCTGTTTCAAAATAAAAAAACAAAATAGAGCTGGGGATGTAGCTCAGAGGTAGAATGCCACTGAGTTCAACCTCAAGTACCAAAATTAATTAATTAACAAAGGGAATTCATGTAGGCAGAGTTCCATTGATGAAGGAAATCAAAAGGATATGACCACAACACTGTGACAAATTTCTTATTTTTTTTCTCTGTTTGAGAAAGTCCTGTGGGGAGAACACTTGGGACCCTTGTCATATCCTGATGTAGATGGGATCAATGCTCTGTGCTCACCTTTGCCCTTGGGGTTAGGGTTAGGGTTAGGGGGCGTAGGTCATACTATTTATTTTAGTGTCACCTGGCTATTGTACAGCAGTTATTGTCCAAGTGTTTTCTTTCTTGCTACACTTGCCCTTCCCTAGTCTTTTGGGTAGAGGGCTTTCTATGCCTGCTGGGGTCCCCAGGTATCTAGTCTTTATGTTTAGATTGGGATACATGGTCAAAAAGAAAGCCTAGGCAACTCGCCACCTTCTGTTCCCTTGAGACCTAAGGTCCCCAGGTCGTCTACCTTGTTATATTTTTATATAGTTACATATAACATCCAGGGGTTTTAGTTGTAATTATCAGAAGAAATATGGGAAAGATTTTAACTCTGCTAAAATCTTTCTAGACAAAGAAAATGTAGTATCTTAATAGGTATCACATTGATAAGTGAATAGATCAAAGACTGATATAGAAACTGTAGAGACAGATTCAAAATATGATAAATAGGTCAGTTGGAAAAGAGAGGTATTACTTAAATGGCTTTAGAAAAAATTGACTTATTATTCCAGGAAAATGTATATATTCACTTCAAACATATGAAACTGAAATTCCAAGTGGGTCTATCTATTCATCTCTCTAACTTGAAGTGGCTCTATCTATTCATATCTGTCTCTAACTTGAAGTGGCTCTATCTTTTTAGTATTTTTATTGCCTTTCTTTCCATGATCCAAAAGGAAAGTTGGTAGAAAGTATGAAGGCAAACACTGTAAAAGAAAATATGCAATACATATGCATTATATATGGAGAAGCAATTCAAAGTTGGGATAAAGGTTAAATTATAAGAAGAAAATATTTCTTCTGTTTCTGTAGTGTAGCCATTTTTGCATTAATGCCTAGTTTTTACTATTATTGATGTGGTTAATCATTTTTATATGCGTATTTCCTTGAGTTCTTGAATTTAAAGGCTACATGCACACCAGGGATGTGGCTCAGTGGTAGAGTGCTTACCTAGCATGCACGAGGCCCTGGTTTCTATCCCCAGCACTGCCAAAATAAATAAATAAAATAAAATCCACATGAATGCAAGGCATAAATCCTTAAGCATTGTCAAAGTCATGGATTGGAATTGAGAGATTTTCATCTTTCTCAGTTTAAGAAGAATTCAAATCAGAATATTGCATTAGTAAGTAAAGCAACACTATATGTGGAAGACAAATTTGGAAATTGACTACATAAGCACTTTTAGAAAATTATTTATGTTAAGAACATGTGTGTGTGTGAGAGAGAGAGTGAGAAAGAGAGAGAGTACATACATTTTATAGTAAATTATTTTTACAAATTCTGCATTAGATTATTACCTACACAGGGCAGGCTCCATGTCTTTTCCCACTTTTATCCCCAGTGTCTAACATTGTAACTGGAACTATATGGCCATTAAATTTTGTCTGAATAAATGAATGAGTAGATGAATGAGTAAATAGAGAAATAAATCAATCTAGCATGCACATTTGGAATGATACTTTGGTAATTATAGAGATAGGAGTTGATGTTATATCTAAAGTGGAACAATACAGTCATTAGAGACATTCTACAATATCCAATCGTGGATGGTTTTCAAAATCATTTGCCTTCATTTTATTTTCTTCCCATATAAAATAACAATGGCTACTTCGTTGAAGTCTTTTTTTTACTAGAAGCCCAGTTATAAGAGTTAAGCAATGGTTCATATTTTATTGATTAAAGGGATCACATGGCCTTTGATGTCACTTTTTACAAATCCTTTGGGGGCTTGGTACAGCTAATGAATGGTTCTATAGGCTGCAGAGGCAGATGCAGATGCATAGGGAAAGTTAGTGAAGTTTGTAAATTAAGACAGGCTTTCATCAATGCCTAGGCCTCTGATATTGCTAAGTGCCAGACAGACCTCCCTACTTTAATCTTTAACTTAACTAATCATCCCTTTGATTCCAAATCACTAAAACAGCACTGAGATCCAGAGATTAACCTTGAGAAGGACTTCTCTTTAGTCATCCAAAAGATATGAAGTTCCATTAATTAGGTGTGAATTTCTCATCCCCTTCAATGCAAAAGTTACATGAATCTCAGAATGTAAAGATTTGTTGTTATTTTGGAAAGGATGCTGAAAGATCTATCTATAAACTTAGTTGTTTTGCAAAATTAACTGTGGATTAATTGATATATAGTTCCACTTTCTATCTGTAGCCTCACAGATAAAGTACCATGTGATCACATATCTATTTCTCCCTCAGAAGAACAAGGCATCATCCATATTTATTAACACTAATTCCTTAAAAGCATGAAACAGTGAATGTATAATTCCTTTGTATTCCCTCTTCAGACATGTCTCTTTTTTCTTTACCCTATATTGCTTTTCAAAAAATTATTAGTGCATTGCAATTATATATCATAATGAAGTTTAATGTGACATTAACCTACGTGCACACGGCTCTTGGTGTATTTCCTTCTGCACCCCACCCTGCTCCCCCTCCTCTGTCCCACATGAGTTAGTGAGGTGGGTAGTAACACCTTCATATATTGCCATACTAGGATTTGAACTGTTTCCTTCTTCTATCCTCCCTCCTCCCCTCTCTAAATCCCTCTCCCAATCCCCTTCAACTACTCTACAGGACTCTCTCTGCATTATTGAAAGCCTTTATGTTTCCTGTTCTCTCTCTAGTTTCCATAGATGAGAGAAAACATATGACTCTTGACTTTCTGGGTCTGGCTGACCTCACTTAGCAAGATATTCTCCAGTTCCATCCATTTTCCTGCAGATGACATAATTTTGTTCTTCTTTATAGCTGAGTAAAGAAGTGGCAGACACCTGAGTAACTTCCATAATTTGGCTATTGTGAGTTGTGTTGCTATAAACGAGGATATGCATGTATCGCGAGGATATGCGTGTATCACTATAGTATTCTGACTTTAGTTCTTTGAGAAAGATAGAGAGGAGTGATATAGCTGAGTCACTAACTTACTCAGCCTAGACAAAGCCCCAGTTAATGCTAATAAAATGATTTTAAAAATAAATTAAAAATCTGATTAGAAAGTGGGGATGGGCACCTAGAACTACAAATTCAGAATTTCTATAAATTGTTCAGATTCCATCCAATATCAAAAAAAAATTTGTGTACATGGGAAAACAGGTGGATTTAACTGAGTAAGACACTCTAATAATTGCATCTCTGAAAATACCAAGCAAGTTTATGGCTAATCCTGCTAGTATTGCTTTTGGGGAATATAGAAGTAGATTAATATGCCTCTGTTTTGTTGAGATAAACTTTATGATGTATATTATCGGAGTTCTAATGTTGTTTCTCCTCCTCCCCTTCCTCTTCCTCCTCCTCCCTCTTCCTCCTCCTTCTCTTCCTCCTCCTCCTTCTTTATCTTATTCTTCTTCTCCTCCTCCTCCTCCGTCTTCTTCTCCCACCCCCTCGTGCTGCTGAGGATTTAATCCGGGGGTGTTCTGCCTCTGAGCTACATCCCAGCCCTATTTTATTTTTGAAACAAGGTCTTGCTAAAGTATTGCATGCTGCTGGCTTCAAACCTGAAATTCTCCAGTCTCAGCCTCCCAAGTACCATGGGATTATAGACATGTGCCATTGTGCCCAGCTTTCTTGTCTTTTTCATTACTTTTCAATTTTCAATGGTCAAAATTTTATCCTAAATAAATTGATTTTCCTTATTGTTATTATGTGTTTAATTATTTCCCTCTTTAATTTCAGACAAACAAAGGACTATCAGAAGTATGGCAACAGAGTATGCAGAACCCTGATAATGACTGGCAAAAGGCTGTCATCCTGCTAGGAAAGTTGAAGAATTTTGAAGTCATATTTCAAGGAATCAGGACAAGGGACCTGGAAGGAGGTGCTGCAATTGATGATATTGAATTTACAAACTGCACGACTGGTAAGCGTCTGGGAAGCTCTTTCGTTTGGCAGTTCGTTTAGAATATAGCCATTTTTATATTTGGTGCACATTTATAAAAAGGTTCTACTGTTTGTGTTTTGTATAGAGGTATACAGAAATCATTTGAAAAGTATAATTTCATGATTTTAAAATTACAACATGTTAAGAGATAACATCTTAGTCCATTGGGGCTGCTATAACAACATACCACAAAGCAGGAAGCTTATGAGCAACAGAAAATTACTTCTCGTGGTTCAGGTAGCTGGCATGCCCAAGGGGCTGGCAGATTCAGTATCTGTTGAGAGTTTGTTTCAGGTGCCTCCTTAGCACCTTCTTGCTGTGTCCTCGCAGGGTGGAAGGGCACATGCGCTCCCCAGGGCCTGTTTTATAGGGCACTAATTCCATTAATGTAGGTTCTGTTCCCCTGACCTAAACACTCCCAAAGGGCTCTACTTTCTAATAACAGCACCTTGGAGGCTTCGGTGTAATGCGTGAATTTGAGAGGGATATACATCTTCAGGTCATAGCAATACCTCGCCATTCTTCAATTACAAATGTGACCCTCCCATCCTTCTATACTCTCCCCTTTCTAACATGTAAAAGTATTCCCCTTTAAACTTATTTTAACACAATGTAAAATGTAAGCCTCAGGTTTACATCTATATTTCTATTTTAAATTAGTGAAAAATGAACCAGTCAAAAAAATGAGAAGTTGGCCATTAGTGCATATATGAGAAATAAATTCAGCCAGGTAAAATTTAGGCAGAATTTGCATTGAAAACTATGCTTAGGAGATTTAAAAATGCTACTCCAGCATATGAATAATAACTTAAAAATTGCTATCCTTTATCATGCTTCTAAATGTGAAGTAAACTACACTTAGAATTTCTTTACAGAGCTATGCAGAAAATGTCAAAAATAATTATAAATACATTTGTATAATTTCACAGTTTGCAAAGTTCTTTCAGAGGAATTGTTCCATTTGATTTCCAAAATAGTCTTATGTGATATATACTGCCAATGAAAGATATGCCTTCTGTGGTTTTCTACACTGAAGAGCTAAACCGGCATGTTATTTCATTTTATTGTTGCTTGCGTATTAAAATATCATTTCACTGAGGCAGTTCAAAAAATGTGACTTTGTTTTTTGGTGATGTTATAGCATCTGTTCTTTTTATGAGCAGTGTTCCTTAAAAGGATTCTGCTTTGTTAGAAATAAGTCCTTTAAAGTTTTACTCCACCCCTTCTAGAAAAAGTAGATGCTACTCAGCTGCCTTACATATGTTACATAAAATCAGAACTCAAGTGCCCTTTCTGATCTAGACACCACGTAATTCCAGTGTCTATGTCATGCAGGAGTCAAGATCTAGACTTGGCCGGGTGTGTTGGTACACGCCTGTAATCCCAGTATTTGGGAGGCTGAGACAAGACGATTATAGGTTCGAAGCCAGCCTCGGCAATTTAGTGAGGCCCTCAACAACTTAGTGAGACCCCGTTTCCAAATAAAAAATAAAATAGGGCTGGGGGTGTAGCTTGGAGGTAGAATGCCCCTGGGTTAAACCCCCGGTACCACACACAAAAATATCTGGGCTTGAAGGTATGGGGGAGGATGCCAGGACAAAAGGCAGTGCTGTCATGCGCATCATGAAGAGAGAAACTTAGATGTGAGAATGTGCTTCTTAAACTCTTTCCTAGTGCATTTCCCAGTGGTCTGTCCAAGTACACACGAAGAAGCATGTCTTCTTCTTGCACAAGTTAATAAAGAAGCAAGCAACTTATAGAAAAATAAGTGACAGATTATAAATTTGATATCTCTACCTTTAAAAATTTAAGTTGGTATGAAAATGATTTGTACATAAATCTTACAAAACACAACAGCCATTCCATAGAACAAAGAAGTAGGAACAAATTTATATGGAGAGGAAAGTAATATTCCATTGTTGTCATTTTAAAAGGTCTAAATTTAAATGGCTACTTAAGTTTCAATCAGTGTTTTTTATCTAAGTATATAAGTATTATGTGCTTATATATAAGTATTATATCTAAGTATATAAGTATTATTCATTCAGTATATTCATTCACCTGATTCTTATTGACCTTACTTTTGTGTGTGTGTGTGGTGCTGGGGATTGAACCCAGGGGCATTGTACCTCTGAGCTACACTCCCAGCCTATTTTATTTTTTACTTTCAAACAGGGTCTCACTAAGTTGCAGAGGGCCTCACTAAGTTACTAAGGCTGGCTGCAAACCTGTGATCCACCTGTCTCAGCCTCCCAAATACTGGGATTAGAAACATGACACCACACCCAGCTTTGACCTTACTATTAATATTAAGTAGCATCTACATTATTGGTTAAGAGCCTGAATCTGCAACTAGACCACTGGACATTGATCCTAACTCACCACTTGCTATCTGCTCTGTGGTTGAAGGAAAGTTGAATGATCTTTATTTGCCTTATTTTTCTCATCTAAAGTAGTAATAATAATGTTCCCATTGCATAGAGTTCTTATGAGGATTAGACTATTAACTCTGTGCAAAGTGCTTTGAAGAATGCCTGAGATATAGTAGCATCTCAATGTATGTTGGCTAAAAGTAGAAATGAACGACAGAGAAAAGCTTGCCATTGTTTTAGGAATGAATCTCTTTATATCAGTGTTCAGGATCCGATTCTGTCTGGCTCCTTTGTTCTCACCTATTCATAAAACATCTATCCACGTCCAGCCTACACCGGAAGGATAACTACACGGATAATTTTTTTTTACGTAACTACCCAGAAAATGTCAAAAACAATCATAAGGGCATGTGTATCATTTCACAGTTTGCAAAGTTCTTTCAGAGGAATGTTCTGCCCACATCTCCCGAGAGCAGGGCTGGAGTATATCTGCCTGCAATGTTTGGTCATGTGGATCGTTCCATTTCCCGTTTCAACGCCCCTTTCTCAACTCCTGGAACTTACCCCTTGCCAGCGTGTTACCCCTGGGTTTACTATTTCCAGGACTTCTCTGTAAACTGTCTCTGAGACAACTGGTAAACCTGGGACCTCAGGATAGGATCCAATCATTCTGTAAGATACTGCCTTTTCTACTGAAAATCTATAACTCCAATGGAATGATGACCAGTTTTCAGGGGAAAGGAAGAAATACTTTAGGGAATATGAAATGTTTCCAGAAGTCAATAAAATCTACTGAATAGACAGTAGCTTCTCTGTCTCTCTCTCTAAATTCATACATAGCAAAGCACATCATACCCCCCAAATCATCTTAAATGTGAAAAGAAAGAAATACCTTGAGAATGAAATATGAGAACCCAGCGCCATTATAATTTTAGATGTCTAGTGCATTGTCTTCAGATCTAGCCTGAAGAGACATTCTTTTTTATTATAGCCAATTTCACATCTTGCCTTTTTTCCTCTTAAAAACTGTAGATATGACTCCTAAGTGTCCTTTAAACAGTAATTGATATGGAGTGAAAAATAGTGGATGATGATAATGATTTCAGTGCAGCATCGCTCCAGATTCAAATTGAACTTGGGAGATCACAAAACAGAGATTGTGCTATATAAAGTTCACGAGTAAATAAATCTGTAAATATAACCTGTAGGGTTTGACTTGAAAACTTTCCTTCTCCACTTAATTTAGATGAAGAGCTGTATTTCTGCTCAGCACCTGTGTATTCTAAGTGTTGCATGCAGACTGCGTACATTTTTCTTTTAAAGTAAATGTTCACAGAAGAGTCAAAAGATGATGCTAAGTAGAAAAAAGAACAAACATCTCACACTAATAAAATAATGAAAATTTAAAGAATAAGCAGCACTTTATAATGTAATGGTGGATAAATTATTGAAGAGTGAATATATGGGTGAAGGACAGAAATGGATGGATGCATAAGTGGATGGGCAGATGGATGGATGGATGGATGGATGGATCATGGATGGATGGATGGATGGATGGATGGACGAATGATGTCATGGTTTGGATACAGAATGCTCTCTGGAACAGTTCGTTTTGGCAATGCAAAAATGTTCAGAGGTGAAATAATTGTATCATGAAGGTTTGAATCTCATAAGTGGATAAATCCATTGATGGGTTAATGATTTGAATGGATCTATTGGGTGTGTGGTAATGTGCACAGGAAGGGTGTGGCTGGAGGAGGTGTCACTGGTGTGTGGCTGGAGGAGGTGTCACGGGGGTGTGGCTAGAGGAGATGTCACTGGTGTGTGGCTGGAGGAGGTGTCACTGGGGTGTGGCTGGAGGAGGTGTCACTGGGGTGTGGCTGGAGGAGGTGTCACTGGGGTGTGGCTGGAGGAGGTGTCACTGGGGTGTGGCTGGAGGAGGTGTCACTGGGGTGTGGCTGGAGGAGGTGTCACTGGGGTGTGGCTGGAGGAGGTGTCACTGGGGTGTGGCTGGAGGAGGTGTCACTGGGGTGTGGCTGGGGGAGGTAGGTCACTGGGGTGTGGCCTTGGGATCAGGTATGTCCCTCTTCCCCTCCCCTGTGGCTCTGTTTCTGGTCTCCATGATGTGACAGCGGTGCCCCTCCTGCTGCTACCGTCATTTATACTTTGGAGACAGCCCTATGGACTGAATCCTCTAAAACCATGAGCCCAGTAGACCTTTCCTCCTATAATTCTGTGTGGCAGGTACTTAGATCGTAGCACTAAGAATGCTGACTGCAACAGAGTACTTAGATACCAGGTGTTCACATCTTAAAATATGTGGGAAAATTCAGAACAGGGAACACGCCTTTCTTCAGGGAGTTCCATGCTGCAGACAGAGGCAGAGAAAAGCAAAATGATGTACAATGTTGTATCGCGTCGTTGTGAGTGACATAGGGAGAAGGGGTTCGAGAATTAGTGTCGTGATAACAGAGGTCAGAAGCAGTCTCTTTGAAAGTCACAGCTGACCAGAAGTGGGCCCCAGACAGCCGCTGCTTCCCCGCATCCCACCTCTGCTACCCCATACCCCCAGCCCATCACCACTGCCACACGGGGGCACTGGAGGAGTCACACACTGGCTGGGCAGATGTCTGGTCTTGCTGTGCGTTTTCTGCCTTTAGAATAAACTCCTACCGGCAGCAGAGTCTCCTGGACTGTCATTTGGATCCAGGAGTTACATTGCAAATACAGGACTGAAGAGGATGTGGCAACCCCAGAAATCACCATAGCTAAGACCCAGAAGGCCCTGGCAGAAGGGTCTAGGTAAATGTTAACAAAGGGAGCGAAGGCCCCAGAAGGAATTGCGACCTAAGAAGCAGGATGTGTTGGGTGTTGGAGTCAGAGGAAAGAAGCTACAGGATACTCTACCTTATGTGCATTCCACAGACGTGGCGCCCACACGCTGGACACTGGGCAACGGGAGTGCAATGGCGTGCTGCTTTTAGCCATTGGAGAAACAGCCATGTCAGCAGCCTCACACCACTACCATGGAGGAGGCCCTGCAGGGCCCCAGAGCTCAGAACCCAGACCCAAGAGCCTGCTGTCAGGAGTCCCAGAGAAGCCTTGACCAGGAGGTGACATTTGTCCTTGCCTTTAGCCAAAAGTTAAGGGAAAAATCTGAACAGGAGGAAGGCAGGAAAGCTTGAAAGAACTTCATTAAATCATCCAATTATGAAAAAAAAAAGAAAGTCATAGCTGAGCCAAGGCCTACATAAAATGAGAAGGCAGCCTTGTGAACATCGCAGGGAAGAATGCTCCAGGTCCAGGGGCCGGCAAGGCAGATCTACCAGAGGGGAACGCATTGCTGGGGCAGAATCAGGGTAGGGAGGCAGTGATGGTCCACGCAGCGCAGGACCGTATCCTCGCAAACACCTGCTCTGTGCGAAGGGCCTTCTCTCGGTGTAGTACTCAGCAAGCCGACTCTGCGGTCACGCTTCGTACGTTTAAATCCTGCCTGCCACTTACTTGCTGCGTGAACTTGAACAAGTCCCATCAAATATGTGCCTCACTTTATTTATGGGAATAAAAATATAAACTATTTTATGAGGTGATGGTGAGGACTTACCAAATCATATATGCCCATGTGCTTTGAACAGTAATTCTTAGTGGTAACTACTGGTGTTAGATATGAATACCACCATTATCATCATCATCAAACTTAATATAATCCCCTCAACAATCCTAGAAAATTGAGGTATCTAGAAGTTGCACTAAATAATACCAGCTGGGTTGATTTCCTTACTGGTGCTGAATAGCACAGAAACATAGCTATATTTACTACAGCATCATAGAATACTACTAAAATCATTATGAATACCTTGAGTGTAATAGCAGCCACACAGCACCTGACGTATCTGCAACACTGGTTCAGTGTACACTTACCAACTTATTTGAGTCCAGTGGAACAGGGCATTCACACATGCAATGAGTTACATGAAACAAATGTGTTACTTAAAAAAGGCAGCGGGGAATAAAAGATGCCTATAATACTCAGAGAGCTGCCCAGGGTAGATGGATTTTCTACATGCACCAGCTATACCAGAGCTGAGGGATATGGGAAAGAAGCCACCTTGGGTCTAATACCCTGAGGGAAACAGGACATGCTTTGCTGAAGTGCTGAAGGACATTCACCAAGAGAACTACCTTGCAATAGTTGGTTTATCAATGATTTCACATGCCAATGAAAGCAAATGGGTGATATCAGATATATCAGTAGTGTTCCTAACAGTGCAGTCTTTTAGGGATACTAATTGAAACATTTAAAAACATTGTAAATCCTGTTTTTAAATATTTTTATATTCAAGCAATCTCCATTGTTACAAGTTTGTTTTATTTTAGATTCAGAAAACTTTTTAAGAGGAAGAAAGGAAAAGAAAATAAACTCTATCTGTAGGTGTTATAGAACTTGAACCAGATTCAGGTCACAAGAGTTTCTTTCTTTATCTGATTATATAGGATATTTTTATTCTAAGTTTCCTCAATACACTGCAGTGCACCTTTTATACCTAGAGCTAATTTTTTTTTGCCTGAACTGATATAATTTGTTAAATATATAGTTTATGTCAAAGCCAATTCCTATCTTTAAATTAAACCTGGTACTTTAAATTAAGCATTATTTATTGGCTAATGAAATGCCCAATTCTTCTCAAGTGAAAAAATTGTTTTATTAAAAGTTAATAACCACACTTATGAAAATATCTTTTATTGATTAACAAGGTCAAGGTCACATTTAAAAATATTTTGTTAAAATTAGCATATATCCTAATTTTATGCCTCTTCCAATTTACATAATAATATCAGTAACACATCCACATACAAGTGCATATTTTGTGAGGATTTGATACATTTGTATAGGCCATGTGCTAACTACTCTCTCTCTCTCTCTCTCTCTCTCTCTCTATATATATATATATATATATATATATATATATATATATGGATGTGAACATTAGTAATTTTGAATTTTTGGTCCATGAAAGTAACACATTTTTATTGATTGAAAATTTTTGATTCTTCATCAAAAAGGAAGAATGATGATATCATTGTCATCGATTTATGCACAAATACCACATTGTTTTTAACTTATTGAGATATGAGGCAGTGATATATACTGTTTTCAAAAAAAGCATTTTCTCTTCCATGTCTCCCTTTAAGTTAGATGCATCCCTGAGAATAAGACCTAGCCCGTGTACTGAGGATGGTAGTGTGTATAATATGAGAGCTAGCACTTCCAGTTTGGACCATTTAGAACTTGGTGCACAGTCCCCACTGCTACAGAATTGTTTTATTTTGGACTTGAGAATTAATCTATCCAGGTCTCTCCTTGTGTATTAGAAGGAGCCTCATGCCCCAGATGACACATCTATGTCCCCTTGTCCTCCTCAATTTGGGTAAGGAATTCTCCCTGGGCTAACTTCTTTGAGTGACCAAAAACAACAAGCAAACAAAAATAAGTACTTTTGGAGACTTGCAGGTTATTTTTAATGTGTGATACAATCTAATCCACCACAGTAACAACACAATTTCCGATGGCCCACAATTTACACTGAGGGCCATTACTTACAGTTAGAGTTACTAGAGAGTCATTCTCTATTTTTTAATTGTATTTGACCTTGGGTTTCCAGCATTGCAATCTTGAATACAGTACATTATTATGGGTTAGGTCACATCCTAAGGATTCTGTTTGCTTAGTTAATGACTGAAAATAAATGAGAATGAAGTTACTCATCCTTTGTGGGTTTATTCAACCTAAAGATGTTAAACCTCAGATTGTGTAATGGTGGATTTGGACCCCAATCCCTCATGAAAACAGGGTAGAAATGTTGGAAGCAAAGCTTGGTTGTTAAGGAAGGGTCTCTGAGGCTGCAGCCTTGGGGATTATATAAGGGCCTCTCCTCCCCTTGTTTTCTCTCTCTCTCTCTGCTCCCAGCCTCCTGATGTGAGAGCAGTCTCTCTCTCTCTCTCTCTCTCTCTCTCTCTCTGTTCCCTGCCACCATGTCCTGAGCTCTACAGACTTGGCCTCATGTAGACCAAATCTCAAAAAAACCATGAGCAAATAAATATTCTTCCCCCTAAGTTGTCTGATGAGTTGTTTTCTGTTATAGCAGTGAGTGTGTTGACCAAAGCAGACTCTAATCCTCTAGGTGTGTAGAGAAGGGCTCACAGCATCCCTGGTCCTGTCCTGCCAAGGGAAGTACGCAGGGCGAATGAAGTTGACACTAGACAGAATTCTGAATTCAGGGGTGAAGATCGTCCTATAGCACGAGTCCTGCACTTCCAGGCAGCACCAGTTGTATTTCTCACTTTCTTTACTGCTGGACTTGATCTGTGCTGGGCTTCAGGAGGAAGGCCTCACTGCGATGGTCAGCCATGCTCGCTGCTTTCCCTCAAGCCTTCCAGCCATATTATTTACTTCTTGTAAATTCAGGGAGTAGTTCTTCTTTCTGGCTCAGTGCCATTTTTTTAAAACAAAAGGACTATGTGATTGAGCTTATTATATCTTTAATCAGCAATTTTAAATTAAAAAAAATCAAAGCCATGGGCGGATCTAATTACTTTTATATTGTATTCAAGTAAACCATTTGTTGCATACCTAGGAAATATCAGATACTGCTTTCTCTTTCAATAAAATTGAGAAAAATTAGCATTTTCATGTTTAAAAGGTCTCCATTTGAAGATGTAATTTTAATCATATTATAATTATAAGTGAAATATTTTAATTAACATGGCTATGCTTGATTGTAATCTAAGCACAATGATATAACTTGGTTCATTCATAATATTAGAAAATAATTACTTGAGTAGACATTTTAGTAAGTCTTAAATAGCCCTTGAAATATCCCTAGGTTTAAATGAAGGCAACTATAAATCTGAATGCTAACATTATCCTCAGTTCATGTAATTTCTAATTAGAATTTGTTTCAATCATAATGAACTTTTTCATACTTATTATCTGGTTCAGTAAAACCATTTCATGAAGTATTTGTGATAATATAGTGTTTTAATTTTTATTGAACTATATTTTGCTCATTATTTTTATTTTAAAATAAACAATGTTTATCAATAAAATTTCCATCTTATTTATTTTATTTTTATTTATTAATTTATTTTTGTTGTACTAGAGATTGAACCCAGGAGCATTCTATACCCCCTGAGCTATACCCCCAGCCCTTTTAAATTTTTTATTTTGAAACAGGGTCTCACTAGGTTGCTGAGAGTCTCACTAAATTGTTGAGGCTGGTCTTGAAACTGAAATCCTCCTGTCTCAGCCTAGATTTCCATTTTATATTCATGTATATGTATTTTTTTATTTTCAATTACATACTTGAAAGATATGTTCTGTATTCCTAAAATATTAGTATGAATATATAGTGATATATAAGAAATATAAGCTTCAGATATGCTTAGAATAAGTAGGCGAACTCAAGAAAGTCATACCTAGTTAGACTGGTCCAAACATACAGAAACAGGTTATATAATAAAATCTATAGACATTTATATATGCCCAAATATTAAGCCAAGGCTAGAAACCAATTTTTTGTCCAATATAGTTGATGAAATATACATACATAAACACACAGAGAATATTTTCTATAATATTTGTGTTTCTGAAAAACCTACTATTTTGAATAATAAGAAAAGAAGAGCACGGGTACAGTGGCACATACTTCACAGTACCTCTTAGGACTTGGGAGGCTGAGACAGGAGGATCACAGGTTCAAGGCCAGTCTTAGCAACTTAGGAAGACCCTATTTCAAAATAAAAAATAAGAAACCACAAGAAAAAAAGGCTTATGAGAAAATAGGGTTGGGGTAGTTTGCTATTATCATAAATAGCCAAATAGTACCAATATAAATACTAACCATCATTAAAAATACTGGCACAGTTGAAAGTGCCAAAAATTCCTAATAAATAGAGGAACTCCAGTAAATATGCTACTCTACCTTAAAAAGTGCGGTGGGTGGGAGGTAAGGAATCTTGATGGAAGGGTGGCCCAAAAAAGTTTACAGCTAACCCCAGTGCAGCAGTGGAGAGGGTAGTAGGTGGGAGGGAGAATTAATGAAGGCAACACTTTCATTGATGTTATGTACATATATGAACAGATCAACGCCGATCTCAATATACTGTACTGCGAGGAGAGGGAGTAGGGAGGGAGGGAGGAGTGGGGGAGCTCGCCAAGCGCCATATGCATGTATGTTTCTGTCACTCTGAACTATAATATGATGTGAGACTACAATGCACCAATAAAAGTATATTTTAAAAAAGTTTAAAGATGCGGAAATACGGAGACTAGGGGGAAGTTTCCAAACACTGAGGTGAAACGTGCAATAAGTAAATACTGCCCCCAGGAAACACGTGGATAGACACAGGCTGAGGAATCCCGGATCCCCCAGTACATGCGCAGCTCAGCTGTGAGTGGACTGTGCGATCTTCTTGTGCGGTGCCTCGGTTGCATGGATAGTAGTGCAGTGGGAAAAGTCACGCATGAATCCACGCAATTCCTGTGTTATGCTGAGCTAATTCCCCCATCGATCAGTGGCATATAAACTCCACTGTTCTTCAGAAGCGGGCATCGGATAAATATCAATCGAGACAACAGAAGCAAACTAATATTGAACAATGAATGGGGGCCAAGGTCAGACGAGAAAAAGTACATACACGATTTCATTTAAGGAGGGAATGAGGGTGTTTAATACAGAATGGATTCATGGGGATTTGAGCCAAATGAATCAAATTGTCTGGAGAGTTGCCTCAGAGGAATTGGGAAATGAAGAGTTTGAGATTTGCTGATTAAAAGGTCAGAGAGGAGCTCAGAAAAAGACTGAGTGGGGTTTGGTGTTCTTTCCAATGGCTTAATTTTGGGTCTTTTAATTTTTGTACTTTCTTGTGATAATTTCTGGAAAATCTGCATGTTAATGAGGTCTACTCTAATTGCCAATAACATCAGACATAAAAGGGGTTTATTTAAGGGTGCAAGGAATGTCATGGAACCCCAGATCAGGAATGTAGACCAGCGTCAGGAAGGTTTTAGACCCAAGGATTGAAAAGTGAGAGGAAACACTTCGGCTGTGGTCTTCGTGGGCATCTTGCCTCTGTCACCTGCTTCTCTCCATCCATTAATTCCATTTCCCTCTTTGTGGAACTGGATTCCTATGCTTCACCATATGTGGGCAGAAAACAAAACTGAATCAACTTCAAGAGCCTGGACAGATCCTTTTGTTATATTTCTAAATTCTCAGATTGACCTATCTTGGTTCAAATGCACCTGCATACTAGTTAACTCTGGTCAGATAGGAGGGACACACATGCGCAGACATGCCTACTGGTCTCCCACCTTGCTGACCATGTCCTCGAAGTTGGATATACACTAATTCTATTAGCCGTGTCTTTTGTTTCCTATGTTCTGATGCTTCCTAGAGAGAGTAAGCAACCTGTTCTTGAGTGTACTTTTCAAATGCAAATCAATCCAGAGCCCCCACCCCCAAACATCTCCTTTATGGAGCCCCCACACTTCAGGTCACTATCCACCTGCTCTAATCACCCCAGCCCAGGTACCAGAGACTAGAAATAGCCACTATGCCTTAGGCTTTACTGAAATTATTCAAACTCACCAGTCAGAAATCTCCTTTGACAAACCACAAAAAAGGCACTTGTCCACAATTCTCCCATCTTCCTCTTCCTCCTGACCAACCCTAGAGCTCCCCTGTGTAGAAGCCCAGGTGGTAGAGTGTGCCTCCTCTGGGGATTTATGAGTATAATAACCCTTTTCAGTGCGAGGCACCTCGCCAGATGTGGGCTTCACCATGCCTAAATAATAATAAAACCTATGTTAAAACATTACAATAAATTCTTAGAACACTATATCCTTTGTCCAGCAAATAGTAATAAAACACCTCCTATAAATAAGTGTTGAAGATAGGTTGATTATTCTAATAAATGGCTAGTCTAATATCTTCGTAAAAAGCAAGGAACTGAACTGAACTAGAGTAGCACTGTGGGAATAGAGAAATGGAGATGAGTATATGAAATATGGTGGAAGAGAAGATAACTCCGGATGGCTGCATTAGCTCCAGTCATTATGGCTTCCATCCAGCTGGAGGAAAAGAAGGAAACAAAGAGCACATACCAGCTATTTAAAAAAAAAATGTTTTCTTGAAGCTGTTGCAATCAATTGTACTTATAACTAATTAACCAAAATTTAGTCGCACAGTCAAATCATAAAGAATTATAGGAAATGTGTTTATTCAGAATGAAGTTTTATTATTAGGGAAGAGTAAGGAAGCAGATATTTGCATTAAGAACTTGTAGCTTACCACAAGTTCCTAGAAGGTTATTTGTAAATTTAAGAATATGAAAAATTGTAAGACTTTATGCATACAGTCATCCCTCATTATATATTGGATATTGGTTCCAGGGGCCTCCGTGGGTACCAAAATTCATGGCTGCTCAAGTCCCTTCTATTAAAAGGTATATTATATGCATATAAACTGCACATCCTCCCACATACTTATATCATCTCTAGATTACTTACAATACCTAATGCAATGTAAATGTTATGTAAATAGTTGTCTTACTGTATTTTTTAGGGAATAATAGCAAGAAAATAAATTCCGTGCACATTCAGACCGGATTAAATT
Source organism: Glis glis (assembly GCA_004027185.1). Taxonomy (NCBI): domain Eukaryota; kingdom Metazoa; phylum Chordata; class Mammalia; order Rodentia; family Gliridae; genus Glis; species Glis glis. The sequence goes on along the minus strand of PVJS01039849.1, from coordinate 301 downwards.
TTTTCCAAACGTTTTGCATCCCTGGTTGGTTGAATCCACAGATGTGGAACACGCAGATATGGGAGGCCAAATATGTTGCCAATTAAGAACGCATATAAAAAAGGAAATTTTTATATGAATGGTATAATGTTCTGAGAATATATTTTTAAAGATCTGAGTTAGAATAGCAAAATTTTCCAGTGTTCTTTGCCCTGTTTTTCCGCATGTTCTCTGTTGAGGTTGCTTGTTTCTTATTTCTCCACAGTGAATGGATGTTGCCTTATCTCTATAATTCAGAAACCTTGAACCTTCCTTACAACCC
>PVJS01039848.1:0-18714 GCA_004027185.1 Glis glis | reverse complement strand
AGGGACTCCCTACAAAGAAGAAGAAAACTTTAGATGAACAAAGAAGGTGACCTAACTGAGGAAGTTGGGAGGGGAGTGGAGGGAAACACACTATAGCACATGATGTATATACACAAACTTATAAGACTCAATCACTATGCAGAGCACGAAAGGGAGGGAAGGGGGAGGGAATGGGGTGGGATTGGAGGGAGGGCTAAATGAGCAATGTGTGCATGTATGATGCTGCTACCCTGACATGTATCAAAATATATAATTACAATGCACTAATAAATGAATATTTAAAAAAAGAAGAGATAGGTTGATCCATGGGATATAACTGAGCGTCCCGAAATAAACATATTTTATGGCAAATTAATTCCAACAAAGGTGTCAAGAAGATTCAATTGGGAAAAGGTGTTCAGGCAATTGGATACCAATATGCAAAAAGAGTAATTTAGACTCAATTCAAATCACCCAAAAGTTACCTCAAAGGAAATCATAGACCTAAATGTAAGAGATTGAAAACTATAAAACTATTTATTTTTATGGTACTGGGGATCGAACCCAGACCCTCAAATATGCTAGGCGAAAGCTCCACCACTGAGCTACCTCCCAGCCAACTATAAAACTTTAAAAACAAACATATTTTTAGATATAACATCAAAAGAATGATTCATAAAAATTTTTGAGACAAATTAGACTTCATTAAAAATTAACAACTTTTATGTTTCAAAAGACATCATTTAGGAAATAGGACAAGCCTCAGGCTGGGAGAAACAAGTGTAAATCATATATCTGAAAAGGACTTATATCCAGAATGTATAAAGAATTCTTACAATTTAACAATAAGGGTACAAACAACCAAATTTTAGAAATGGGAAGAAGATTTGAAAAGACATTTCATGAGCTGGGCATTGTGGTCCACACTTGTAATCCCAGTACTTGGAAGGCTGAGACAGGAGGATTGCAGGTTCGAGGACAGCCTCAGCAAATAGTGAGACTCTCATCAACCTAGAGAGACCCTGTTTCAAAATAAAAATAATCTGGGGCCAGGCATGGTGGTGCACACTTGTAATCCCAGTACTTGGGAGGCTGAGACCAGAGGATCTGGGTTCGCCGTCAGCCTCAGCTACTTAGTGAGGCCCTCCGCAACTTAGTGAGACCCTGTTTCAAAATAAAGAATAAAAAAATAGGGCTGAGGGTGTAGCTCGGATGTAGAATGCCCCTGGGTTCAATCCCCAGTACTGCTAAAAAAAACTAAAAACTAAAAATAAAAATAAGCCAGGCGTGGTGGCACATGCTTGTAATCCTAATACTTGGGAGTCTGAGACAGGAGGATCACAGGTTCTAGGACAGCCTTAGCAATTTAGAGAGGCTCTCTGCAACCTAGTGAGACTCTGTTTCCAAATAAGAAATAAAATCTGTCTGGGAGTGTAGCTTGGAGGTAGAATGCCTCTGGGTTAAATTTCCAGTACCACAAAAAAATAAAAATAAAATAGAGCTAGGGGTGTAGCTCGGAGGTAGAATACCCCTGGGTTTAATTCCCAGTGCCACACACACACAAAAAAAGAAAAGACATTTCACTAAAGAGAACATATGATCACTTAGCACATGGAAATACGCACTACTTCATAAGTCACTAGGTAAATGCAAATGAAAGCCAAGAGGTACCAATCCACACACACTGGAATGACTATAAGAAAAAAAAAAGAACATAAAAAGTATTGGCAAAGATGTAGAGAAATTAGAATCTCAGATGTGTGTGGTGGCATATGCCTGTAATCCTAGTACTTGGGAGGCTGAGACAGGAGGATCACAGGTTAAAGGCTAGCCTCAGCAACTTAGCGAGCTCCTATTTCAAAATAAAATATAAAATAGGGCTGGGGGTGTAACTTGGAGGTAGAACACCCCTGGGTTCAATCCCCAGTACACACACACACACACACACACACACACACACACACACACTCACACACACCGCTGGTAGGAATGTAAAATGGGGCAGCCAGACTGGAAAACATTTGGCACTTTCTTAATATGTTAAATATCCTTTTACCATATAACCCAGCAATTATACTCCTAGTTATCTACTCAAACGTGTCTACACAAGAAGCTGTATTCAAATGTCTATGGCAGCATTGTTCACAATAGTCTAGAGTTAGAAATAACCCAATGTCCATCAACTAGTGAGGGGATAAATAAAATGTGGTTTTGGAATACCATTCAGCAATAAAAAAGAATGAAGTACTATACATGCTTCAATATGGGAAGACTTCAAAACTATTATGGTAAGTGTAAAAAGTCACACAGAAGAAACCATGTGTATGATTCCATTTATTAGAAAGGTCCAGAAAAGCCGGGCGTGGTGGCGCACGCTTGTAATCCCAGTACTTGGGAAGCGGAGACCGGAGGATCCAGGTTTGTGGCCAGCCTCAGCTACTTAGTGAGGCCCTCTGCAACTTCGTGAGACCCGGTTTCAAAATAAAGTATAAAAAATAGGGCCGGGGGTGTAGCTCAGAGGTAAAACACCCCTGGGTTCAATCCCCGGTACCGCCAAAAAAAAGAGAAAGGTCCAGAAAAGAAAAATTGACAGCATGATAAGGTCCACTGGTACTGCCTGGGACTGAAGGCAGAAACAGGAGAGACTGTGAATAGCTGGAGGTATCTATTCAGGTGATGGACATATTCTAAAACTAGATTGTGGTGATGTTTGTACTACATATTTACTAAAAATCACTGATATGTACACTTCAAAGCAATGAATTTTATGGTATGCAAATTGTCTTTTTTAAAGTCAAGAAAAATTAGCAAAACAATATATTGGAAAGAGCAAGAAGAAAGTTTCCAACCTTTCCATTAAGAGTCCAGTCATCAGAAAATTCTCCCTCGTAGATAGTATCATCTTCAGAAAGTAGAACCCCATTTCCCTACATGAAGAAATAGAACAAAATCACAACACACAAAATAAAGTAACGGAGAGTACATGCAACCATATCCCCAAAGCCTAACATAATCTTAAAAGATAAGGAAAATAGTACTAAGAAGTAGATCATTAACGATGATTTTCATACGATTTTGTGTGTGTGTGTGTGTGTGTGTGGGTGTGTGTGTGTGTGTGTGTGGTACTGGAGATGAAACCCAGGGGCCTTCTACCTCCGGGCTATAACCCAGACCTATTTTATTTTTTATTTGGAAACAGAGTCTTGCTAAGTTGCTGAGAGCCTCATTAAATGTTGCTGAGGCTGGCTTTGAACCTGCGATCTTTCTGTCTCAGCCTCCCAAGTACTGGGATTACAAGCATGCACCACCATGTCTGGCTTGATTTTAAGATGATTTTAAAAATTAGGGACAAGCCCATTATGGTGGCACACATCTATAATCCCAGTACTTGGGAGGCTGAGACAGAAGGATCGCAAGTTCCAGACCAGCCTCGGAACTTAGTGAGCCCCTGTTTCAAAATAAAAAAGGCTGGGGGAGGGGATAGCATGGAGGTGGAATACTCCTGGGTTCACTCCCCAGTAAAAAACAAAAAAAGTTAGGGACATAAGAGTTTTTAAAAAGTCAATAGTAACTACATGCAAAATCCCACTCACCATCATTTTATTAAGGTGGAAGCTGCCTTCATAGTATAATCCAAACTGGGTAACTACCACACCATTCCCTTGGCATACATCATCTTGCCACATTCCCATATACTTCTCTCCCCTGTATAGGAATAAAAAGAAAAGAAAACCAACAAAAACATGGTAAGTTGGGGGGGCAATTATTACACGAGAGATCCCAAGCGTTACTCCTAGGTTGGTATTGATTCCATTCTCTGGTTAAAGTGGTTAACTGTGTCTCTCAAACATGGGACAATGTGACGGCAAAACATCTTTCTCCAAGTAACGTTCTATCAGGAATTTAATATTGTGGCCTACCCAACTTTAAATTATGTAATTTGAGCCAAGCATGGTGGCACACGCTTGTAATCCCAGTACTTGGGAAGCTGAGACGGGAAGATCCGGGTTCATGGCCAGCCTCAGCTACTTAGTGAGGCCCTCCGCAACTTAGTGAGACCCTGTTTCAAAATAAAGAATAAAAAAATAGGGCTGAGGGTGTAGCTCGGAGGTAGAATGCCCCTGGGTTCAATCCCCAGTACTGAAAAAATAAATTATGTAATTTAAAAATGCCAAGAATTAAAAATATAATAGGCAGAATAAAACCTATACATATTTTTTCCTTACCCAAAAGCTTGCTTAGTTAAAAAAAAAGAAAGATACGGAGTTTGTCATAAAAGGTTCAATTCTTACCTATTCAAACTCAGAGAAATCTTGCTAATCTCCATTAAAAAGATAAAATAAGTATAAACTGCTTGCTATTACTAAATCATATAATTTAGCAATAACAGCAATTCTTTAAAATCCCACATTATGGAACCGATGGTACTTAATAAATGGGGTTGGAGGGAGTTTATATTAAGTTCAAAGCAAATTAGGCCAAATCAAATATGGAGTCAAAAGAACTATATTCCTCCCCAAGGTTTAGGGGAGGAATTTTATTAGGCTTGATTCCTAGTTTGCAGACAGGATACAAGTCTCTGATCTAATAGAAAGACTTAAGAAGAAAGCTGTTTGGATTCCATTCTATCTTTAACTATCCACTGGTGCCCTCCCACCATCTGTTCCTATTTTTTATCGACTGCACTAAAGGTTTTTCTTGTATAATAAAGATTTGGTAGCTTCTCTGGGACAGTGAAACCTTCATATGTGTGAAGCCTTAGAGAAAATAGTACTAACATGAATTTTGGATTATTCTGATTTTATAAAAGAGCAATCTGTTGTTTGGTCCACAAGAAAATGGAAAATATGATGCCTAACAACTGTTTCCTCATGAAAAGTTTTCTTACTTTTGTTGAATTAAGACACTCAACCTTCATTTAATTATCCCTTTTTTGGAGAAGTACAGAAACCTTATCCTTTCACCCTATACTTTGAGATTTGAAGCAGAATACTGTACCTAGTGATATCATCAAAGACGCCGTATCCTGCTTTCTTATCCATTACCCACTGGCCAATGAACATACTGGGAGAAGAAGAAGTCAACTTTCCACTTCGAAGGAGACCATGCCCATGACGCATGTTATCTTGAAAACAGCCTTCAAACACTTCACCAGAGGCATAACTGTGGTTGGAAGGAATGGATAAAGATAATGTGTACGTTGAATTTTGATGCTTATCGTTTTTTTTTTTTTTTTGCCGCACCGGGGATTGAACCCAGGGGCATTCTACCTCCCAGCTACACCCCCAGCCCTATTTTTTATCCTTTATTTTGAAACCAGGTCTCACGAAGTTGCGGAGGGCCTCACTAAGTAGCTGAGGCTGGCGGGCAAACCCGGATCCTCTGGTCTCCGCCTCCCAAAGGCTGGGATTACAAGCGTGCACCACCACGCCCAGCTGATGCTTATCTTTACAAAGTCTAAAAAATCCAAAACTATACTCAGTCTCACCGGTAGCTAAAATTATTTGTTTTATATGATTATTTTTCAACACTCAAAAACCTCATCTTTGAATGATTGATCATAAGAAGACATGATAGATGGAGGGGCTAGGGATATAGTTCAGTGGTAGAGTACTTGCCTAGCATGCATGAGGCCCTGGATTCAATACCCACTACAAAGGAAGAAAGGAAGGAAGGAAGGGAGGGAGGGAGGGAGGGAGGGAGGAGGAGGGGAGGGAGGGAGAGAGAGAGAGAGAGAGAGAGAGAGAGAGAGAGAGAGAAAGAAAGAAAGAAAGAAAGAAAGAAAGAAAGAAAGAGAAAGAAGGAAGGAAGGAAGGAAGGAAGGAAGGAAGGAAGGAAGGAAGGAAGGAAGGAAGGAAGGAGTTAAGCTGGGCATGATGGCACACACCTGTAATCCCACTTGGGGATTACAGGTACTTGGGAGGCTGAGACAGGAGCATTGCAGGTTTGAGGCCAGCCTGTGGTAATTTAGCAAGACTGCTTCAAACTGAAAAACAAAATAGGGCTAGGGGTGTAGCTCAGAGGTAGAACGCCCCTGGGGTCAATCCCCCGTACCACAAAACAAAACAAAAACAAAAACAATAAATGATATCATGGGTGGTATTTTGTATTAACATGAAAAAAATGTGTTTAGTTCATTTCATAAAAACAAAACAATGAAAGCCGGGTGTGGTGGCACACACTTGTAATCCCAGTACTTGGAAGGCTGAGACTGGAGGATCTGGGTTCACCGCCAGCCTCAGCTACTTAGTGAGGCCCTCCACAACTTAGTGAGACACTGTTTCCAAATAAAGAATAAATTAGGGCTGGGGGTGTAGCTCCGAGGTAGAATGCCCCTGGGTTCAATCCCCAGTACCACAAAAAAAAAAAAAAAGAAAGAAAATGAAACTGAGTTATCAATAAGAGGGAAAAATGAAAAGTTTTGTCCATATTAGAGTCAAGTAATAAAATTAAGTTTATAGACAAGACATGTGGGAAAGGTAAGGTTTATATGATATGTATAATTTAGATAAAAGCTGAATTTAATAATGATTTTCATCTTGTGATAGATAAGGGGTTGCTCTTTACTTACTTATTTACTTATTTATTTTTGTGGTACTGGTGGTTGAACCCAGAGGCATTCTACCTTTGAGCTACACCTCCAACCCAATTTTCTTTCTTTTTTTTTGTGGTGCTAGGGATTGAACCCAGAGGTGTTCTACCTGAGCTACACCCCCAACCCTATTTTATTTTTAATTTGGAAACAGGGTCTTGCTAAGTTGATGTGAGCCTCACTGAGTTGCTAAGCCTGGCTTTGAACCTGTGATCCTCCTGTCTCAGCCTCACAAGTACTGGGATTATAAGCATGTGCCACCACACCTGGATTATTTCTTATTTTGAAACAGGGTCTTGCTAGGTTGATGAGCGTCTTACTACTTGCTGAAGCTGTCCTCAAACCTGTGATCCTCCAGTCTCAGCCTCCCAAGTACTGGGATTACAGGCATTTGCCACCACACCTAGCTGGGGTTGCTCTTTAAAGGAAGGCTTTACACAGAGTTTCAGTCATAAAAAGAGTAAATAAAATTTACTCCTTAGAAATTCTGGCTACACAAACTTTAGGTTTACATGGTTCTTTGAAAAAGCAATAGCAAAGGTCCAACAGCCTTTGATGGTAATAGATGACATTACCTATAGATTCCTTGACCACACATTTTCCCTTCTTTCCAGTGGCCCACATACTGGTCTTGTTTGTTCAGAGCCTTGTTTGGGATTCTATATTCTCCATAACTGCCAAGAAAAATAAAAAATATCAGAAGATGCATTTGTGACATATTCACCTTTTGTGTGTATATGTCAGTGAGCATTTTAATGAGGACAGAGAAAAACATTTACCCATAGGAGGAAAAGAATAAATGGGGCAAGCTAACCGACTGGCAAGTCTTAGAGGAGTGGGCCATCAAGCCTACTACATTGAGAGAAAAGATGTTTTATTCCAAGGCCAATGAAAAGCAGAAGACCTGCGCCCCTGGCCTGTTTCTGTCACTAATAAGCCATATCATCTTGGGTAAGTCCAGGCAACCAAGCTCCCTCATCTGTATAGTATGGGGGGTAAAGCACACTATTGAAAGTTTCTTTTCATCTAAAAATCTATTAAAGACATCACAAATTTTTACATTACCACCACACATACAAAATCACCTACCCTGTCTACCTATATTTTAGATAGTACAATAAATTACTTAATTGGCATGACACAAAATATTTCACTGCCATAAATTTATCATGTAAATATATTTAGTATTAGAAAAAGACAAGCTATACAAAAATGATGTTACTGAAATATCATTAGAATAATATATCACTTGCAAGATTTCCTTTTATTTTTAAAGGCACCTTTATTTTGTATATACCAAGGGCTCTCAGTCTTTGTTTTGCATATACCAAGGGTTAACAAACTGAATCAGAGTCTGCACCCGATTCCTGGCTCTCCTCATGCTTACACATCTACACTGAAAGTCCTAATATACAGTATGCATGTCTAAAAAAATAAAAAAATCTACTGCTTGTTTGAAAAGAAATCCTCAACATAAAATAACATAACTTGAATTTACCCTCATGTTTTATACAATTTTCTTACCCATCTTCCAAGCCATTCCTGAACATGCCAGAATACATCTTTCCATCAGGCCACTTCAAGACCCCTCTGGAAGGTATAAGCAAAGAACAATGCATGTCAACTAATGTTTCAGATAATCAATATTTTTCCATAATGTGACCATCATCCTTATCCCAGGACATATTTTCACCTGCCATGAGGCTTCCCTGAAAGCCAGCGCCCATCGTAAGTGGCATCCTTCAGGCGAGGATCCTTGTAGAAAGTATATTTGGCACTGCGTGAAATGGGTGGTTCCTGCCTCTGAACACTGCTGCCACTGCCATACGGGGGAAGATCAGATGTCCCCCTCAGAGCCTGATCCACAGCTTGGCTGATAGCCCGCAGCCACTTAGTCTAGGAGCAGAAAACAAATGTCATAAGCTTATGCTAATGACTCATCAAATACTGCTTTAAATCCTAGCTTTCTTTGGTGTGAATAATTTTCTGTATCCTAAGGCTTATAAATTGGCTCCTGGAATTTATTGCTATATGTTTAAAATTAAGTCATATTTAAGAAAATAAAAAAACTATAGTTTTGACTTAATGAAGATTTATCTGATATAACTGTGGCTCATTAGTACATTAAGGACAATTTTTATTTCTTCTTTACTACCATAAGAGACAGAAAGAGCCAGGCCAAAGATGGAAAGAAAATATAATGGACTAACCTTTTCCTGGGGTGTTGATGAAATGAGAGTGAACTGTTCTTCAGGTGTAGTTATCTTTAAGCCATTCCTAAAATGTTCACAAGGATAAATACCAGTAGGCATGACAAACTGTCATTACAATGTCAATCCTCAAATATGAAAAGTAGCCTATTTATTTCAAGAGAGGCAGAAGTCAATTAAAGGTAAGTGTTTCATGCCCTTCAGGGAAAGGACACAGAGCTACTCCGCTCTGTGTTAACAATGGGGATGCGAGCAATAGAGACAGATGCCTTTCTACTCTGTCACGAGTTTTCCTGATCTTCACGACAGGCCATTTTATTATCAATAGACCACTTTACTGTCTAATGTGCTGGGAGGTGAGCTCCATTATGCAGAATGGGAAGGCAGCCTCCAACCTAGTGTAGAAAATAACCTGGATAACAGATGGGGAGTCCTGGAGAAGGTGGGCGGGAGGAAGAGGTGCACTTACACATTACCAGCTTCTTCAGAAAGTGGCTCCGCCCACAACGTGGCCAGAGGGAAGACATGGTGAGTGGAAAACTGAAACAGAGAACACAGAGGCACATTTGCAAAAGCCCATTGCACCTGGGAGCTCTGCCACATCCTCTGCATGGCACTAGCCAATGTGCGCCCTGCAGGCTCTACTGCATAACCCCCTTAGGATAGGTAAGTCCAGGAGGGCACCACCATCTCTGCCGCTTAGTCCCCCTAACATAGCTAACCCCAGTGGGCCTCGCCATCTCTGCTGCAGGGACCCCTTCACATGGCTGGGACTCATGCTCAAGCCGGAAGACAAACAAGCTCTCTACCAGGGGTATGGTTCAATGGTAAGGCCATGCTTAGTATGTATAAGGCCCTAGGTTGGATCGGCAGCACATGCATGTGCGTGCACACAGTTCTCTGAAATCCAGCCCATATAAAAAATGTAAGTTGTAGCTAAACATTTCACTTTTATTCAACAGTTACAGAAAAATCACAAAGGTTTTTAACACAAACTGACAGTATACAGTCATGTACCACATAATGACATTTTGGTCAATGATCGACCACATACATGATGGTGGTCCCATAAGATTATAATAAAATTGAAAAATTCCTATCACCTAGTGATGTCACAGCACAACACGTTACTCATGTGCCTGTGGAGATACTGGTATAAACAAACCCTTTAAATATGTTTAGATACATAAATACTTTCCACTGTGTTACAACTGCCTACAGAATTTAGTAACCAGTTACACAGATTTACAGCTTAGGAGCAATAGGCTATACCATATAGACTAGGTGTGTAATGGCTATCCCATCCAGGTTTGTGAAGTATACTCTATGATGTGCACACAACAATGAAACTGCCTAACAACACATCTCTCTCTCTCTCTCTTTTTTTTTAATGGTACTGGGAATTGAACCCAGGGGCAGTCTACCTCTGAGCTACACCCTCAGCCCTATTTTTTTAGGGGGGGCACAGGGGATGGAACCCAGGGGTGTTCTACCTCCGAGCTATACCTCAGCCCTATTTTATTTTATTTTTTTTGAAACAGGGTCTAAGTTGATGAGAGCCTCACTAAGTTGCTGAGGGTGGCTTTGAACATGCCACCCGCCTGTCTCAGCCTCCCAAGTACTGGGATTATAGGCATACACCACCACACCTGGCTCTAACAACACATTTCTTAGAACTTATTCCCATCATGAAGTGATCCATGACTATAGTTAATAAGATCAGCAGTTCTCCTTCCAGGGCCTCTTTTAAGGTTAGGAATCCAGCCTACCTGGGCATGGACCAGAACATCATTAAAGAGAATGAACCAGTTCACAGAAAACCTCCCAGCATGCTGCAAAGAGAGGGCTCGGTTACTGCTCTCACATAGCAGTCGACGCTCTGGCTTCCTCAAGGAATCCTAGAATTAAAAACAAATACTATGTTGAGCAATCAAAATTATTTTAACATGCAAAGAAAAATGAGGCAGACAGATATCACATTTAGGGGAATTGACTGGTCATAGCTTAGCATGGTGTTAAATCTAAATTTAGATGGGATCCAAACACTCATAATTATAGAGTCCAAAGGAGATTAAAAAGAAGAGAGGAACAAACTAAAGAAGGTTAAGTCTTCAGAGGATTCCTACAAATGAAGGAAGATGTTGATATTTAGAGCTCCTGTTGCTATGACCCTTAGACATGTTAGGAAAGGGATCACTGAAGCATTATTGTTACAAACAAGAAAGGAACAGAGAAAATGAGGACAATTGTTATGGAAATGCCTGCTGCTTGCTGGGTAACAAATGACAGTTGGCAAGCCTTACCGTCATTTTTCCAGGAAAGGTCTTCCAGAAGCCCAGTGTGTACTCTGCTTCCTTCCTTTTCCTGCCGAGATGGAGAGCAAGAGACTCATAACAAGAACTGGAATCCTGCAGCTTCTGGTATTCTGGAGATGTCTACAGGCCAATAATTAAGGGGGGGGGGGAGAACGTAAGACAACTGTCCAGAATCTGCAGCCTCAGTGTGATTTAGATAACATTTAATTTAAGGAGAAAATTCAGCCTGAGAACAGAAGTGGCACACGACAGAGAGCTGGGAAAAGAGCTCCAGAAAATTCTACTACATAAATATGCACATGTGAAATAGGGAATAACTCAAGGGGGAAGAAACAGACATTGGCAGGCATCAGTGAGAGCAGAGAATTCAGGACAGAGCAGGAGGTCTCAAATATTTTATCCTCAGAGTCTCTTTATTTTGAATATGTGGGGTATATAATTTGTCACATTATAAAATAAAATTAAGAAAAATTTAAACATATTTATCAATTCATCTAAAATAAAATAAGATTTTAAATGACAAACAACTATCTTTCCCCAGACTAAAAGAACTTTTAGTGAGAAAGGTGGCATTTGTTTGCATTTTTTTCAAATTTATTATCTGGCTTTAAAGATAATAGCCAGATTTTTATATCTACTTCCACTTTTAATTTGTTATGATGCATTGTTTGGTTAAAATATATGAAGAAAATCTGGTCTTTTTTTTTTGGTACTTGGGATTGAACCCAGGGGCATTCTACCTCTGAGCTACACCCCCAGCCCTATTTTATTTTTTATTTTGAAACAGGGTCTCATTAAGTTTCGGAGGGCATCACTAAGCTGCTGAGGCTGGCAGTGAACCTGCAAACCTCCTGTCTCATGCCTGGTGAGAAGTATTTTAATAGCCATTTCAAATAATTGTGGATATTTTCCTTTTGATACATATTACAATTTGTTATGTGGTAGTTTCTTAAAGGGTAGCTGCAATGTGGAATCTGAAACCATGGCTGAACTTTTTGTACTGTTGTATTAAAACCCACCAGTCTGTCTTGCACTTTGAATAGATCTTTCACCACATCTGATTTTTGTAACATTGTAGATTAAGCATTTGGAAAATATTGATAAGTTATATAGGGCTTCCAAATGTTGATACATATTGCTATACAACATCAAAAATCATTACTATTACCACCTATTTCATCAGAAAAAAAAAAGTCCTAAGTACTGGGAAACTGTCAGGCTCACAGTGGTAGATATGCCTCCAATGTTCTAATTTTTGCTTATAAAAGTTCAGCTTTGTTACCACTGACAACAAACACTATCAGTTGTTCTGCCTAAAATGAGAGGTTCATTTACTCATATTTGAGAAAATATCTGCCAATATCCAAATTTGAATAACCATAGTTTTTCTGTCCATTGTAATTATTCTTTCAAATTAAAAAAAAAAGAAAGAAAGAAAAAGCCAGGCGTGGTGGCTCATGCCATAATCCCAGTACTTGGGAGGCTGAGTAAAGTGGTTAAGAGAACAGAGTCTGGAGCCTGAGTGCCTGGATATGAATTCTAGCTCAGCCAATTCTCGGATGTTCCTCAATTCTCTCGTCTTTAAAAGGGGGATGGTGGTAATATCTATTTTAGAAGATTAATATGGGGATTAGCGTGCTTTGAACAGTAACTGGACCATGAAATGCATTAAATAAATATTAAATATTACTAATTTTTTTAATATGGGGAAGTTTGAAAATACACACACACATACATGTCTAAGTATAGTATATAGTCTAAGGCTATACCTTAGACTTTACTAAATTACACTTTACAGTATTGGAACATAAGTGTATTATTTTTTTTTTTTTTGCGGTACTAGGGATTGAACCAGGCGCATTCTACCTCTGAGGTACATACCCAGCCCTATTTTTTATTCTTTATTTTGAAACAGGGTGTCACTAAGTTGTGGAGACCTCACTAAGTAGCTGAGGCTAACCGCGAACCCACGATCCTCCTGTCTCAGCCTCCCAAGTACTGGGATTACAAGCATGCACCACCATGCCCGGCTTCATAAGTGTATATTTTAACTAAAAATTTCACAGATGATTTTGATACCTTGTGACAAAAATGATAAGGTCTACTGATAAAACATAAATGAGCAATGGAGAAATAAAGAGCTAGCAAAGCACGGAGGAAGGAGTAAGTGATTATTAAGAGCTGGGAAGGGGAGGGAAGCAGTAGAGTCTGAGAGGGCTTGATTTTCATGAGAAAATGACTTTGGACCCAGGCCTTGAAGGTTTCCATATTGAGGATGAGGCTAGGGATGTTTCAGGAAGAAAATATAAAGCACAGGACTTAACACATCAGACGAGAGAGAAGTCAAGACTAGAAACAAAAGAGGGCATCAGATTATGAAGGGCCTTGAATGGCCAAAGAGTCTTGATTAGTCTACAGAATTAGGCCCTTCAGATTGGAAATAGTACAGTATCAAAGTCCCTAAGCAATTCTAGGCTGATCTAGTAAAGAAAATGTTTGATTAATTGAGGCCATACTGTGGTAAAATCTGTATTTCATTGAGTTGTTTGGTAGCTCAAACCTGCACAGCTAAAACTATATTGGTTTGGGTTAAAAGTGAAACTAGACTAAAGAAAACACCTACAAGATCCCAGGAGGATCAAATGTAGAAAATCCAGATGAGTTCCTAGGTCACTCTAGACTAAAATCTGTCTAGCTCAGGAGAGAGATCCCAAGATGATAAAGGTTTTAGGGAACTTTGGAGTCATGTTTCTTTATCTTCAGAGGGGATACAAAATGAAACCACACATTTCAGTACAATTTCAAAAGTGTACATCTCAGCACCAGCTTTACCATACATCCACATCCTAGAGTGCTGCTGATTTCCTAGGACTCAGCTAACATTTGAGAAAATCCTGTAACAGTGCGTTCTCATAGCATTTGTCACCATGAGCCACATAATTGGCATGAGTCTGCCCTGAGTCCAGGCCAGGTGGTAACTCACTGCCTCCCGGGAGTGTGCCACTAAACACTAAGCTCTTTGAAGCCAGGACTTCAAAGAGTCCTGTGTGGCTCAGCCTCAGTATGCATTCCACAGACACTGACAACTATTATAAGGGTCTCAGCTTTAGACATAGCTTCATAAAATGAATAAAATCAATCTGGACAAAGGCCTGAAAAGAAACTAAATCCACAGAAAAGAAAACTACATTTACCTAGTCATACTTTCCGCTTTCACTTCCCCAGAGAAAAAGATATTTAATTAAACACATGTAAGCATTAAAGTAATAGAATTGTAGATCTTATGCAGGCTTAATCCAAACAAACTATATGATCCTTGGCTTCCCAAGAATCCTAAGTATGTACATATGGGAGCTTACCACTTCAAAACAGGTAGCAAGCTTTAGCAAAACTTTTGCATAATTATGAAGTCGTCTGATTGGCAAGAAAAACAGAGTATTCAGTATTTCCATCAACTGAGTGTTTTCATCATTCACTTCTGATAAATCTTGCAACAATTCTTGGTTTTTATTTAGGAAATCACTGGAGGTAGAGAAAAAAAATTCAGTTAATCATTTTTGTATTGATAATATACATGACATTGTGTAGAAAATTTCTACACATGCACCACCAAGCTCAGCTATAGTAAAGCAAATTATATGTGAAGACTGCAATGCTGAGATCTTCAAAAGCATTTCAGAATGAAACCAAAATCTACTTTAGTATTCAGTTTTTTATAATTTCACTATTAAAATTTTATTACTAATTTTAATGCTGATCAGAAACCCACTGAGACTATGTTTAGCAGACCAGAACACTTTAAAAGTTTGTAAAAGCCGGGCGTGGTAGCACACGCCTGTAATCCCAGTACTTGGGAGGCTGAGACAGGAGGATCGCAGGTTCGAGGACAGCCTCAACAAGTAGTGAGACTCTCATCAACCTAGCAAGACCCTGTTTCAAATAAAAATAAAATAGAGCCGGGCGTGGTGGCGCATGCTTGTAATCCCAGTACTTGGGAGGCTGAGACAGAAGGATCACAGGTTCCTGGCCAGCCTTAGCAACTTAGTGAGGTTCTCAGCAACTTAGTGAGAACCTGTTTCCAAATAAAATAAAATAGGGCTGGAGGTGTAGCTCAGAGGTAGAATGTCCCTGGGTTCAATCCCCAGTACCGCGCACACACACACACACACACACACACACACACACACACACAAAAAAAGTTTGTAAAAAAGAATTGGTGGGACAGAAAAATTATGTCACTTAATTAGCAACAATTATGTGCCAGGCACTACCTGAGTGCGCTGCAAACATTCTACTAAAATTCTTAGTTACAGCCAGGCATGGTGGCGCACGCTTCTAATCCTAGTACTTGGGAGGCTGAGACTGGAGGATCAGGGTTCGCGGCCAGCCTCAGCTACTTAGTGAGGCCCTCGGCGACTTAGTGAGACCCTGTTTCAAAATAAAGAATTCAAAATAGGGCTGGGGGTGCAGCCCGGAGGTAGAATGCCCCTGGGTTCAATCCCTGGTACCACCAAAATATAAACAAATAAATAAAATAAAATAAAATTCTTAGTTATAAGGCCTCAAATTAGACACAATGCCACACAAGACTATGAAATAAGAATGGGTCAAGCCGGGCGTGGTGGTGCACGCTTGTAATCCCAGTACTTTGGGAGGCAGAGACTGGAGGATCCGGGTTCGCGGCCTGCCTCAGCGCGCGCGCGCGCTCTCTGTCTCTCTGTCTCTCTCCCTGTCTCTCTCTCTCTCTCTCCCTGTCTCTCTCTCTCTCTCTACCTAGTGAGGCCCTCCGTAACTTCGTGAGACCCGGTTTCAAAATAAAGCATAAAAAATTAGGGCCGGGGATGTAGCGCGGAGGTAGAACCCCTCTGGGTTCAATCCCCGGTACCGCAAAAATAAAAAAAAAGAATGGGTCATTATGTAATCCTTTAGAGAAATATGGAGTAAAGAGATGTTTAACTCAGAAATTATGAAATATTATCTTGGAAAAAGGGATTAAAATATATTAATTTCCAGGAACCCCAAAACTCAACTGCACAAATCTGATTGTTTCCTAATACAATTAAGAGTTTTGGAAAGATGTTCCAAGGAACATGGCCCAGATTTTTGTTTATATTCGGCTTGTTGCTGATCTTCCTGCTTCCCCTCCATGTCCTGCTGCAGAGATCAGCTTAGGACACTCTTTAGCCCTCCAGAAGAGTTCAGCTTCGACCTACTCCTGAGAGAGGGAGGTAGGACGTGAGAACACACAATCCCTTGCACCAGGTTGCCCCTGTCAGTCAGGGCCCTGTCCACACTAGAGCAGAAATGTGCCGGCAAGTGGCTGTAAGCCCTGTGGCTTTCCAGGACTCCCTCAAGCCCTTGCCCACAGACCTCCCTCAAAGGAGGTCCTGGTATGCTCTCAGGAAACCTGAACCAGAGACTCCTCAGCTTATCTTCTCTTGGGATAATAGCAGCAACACTGTTCTTTCCTCACATGGCCAGGCTTGTACTTTTACTCATATTTTTAAAATAAAAACAAATATCGATATATTAGAGGTAGAAACAACCCAAGTGGCCCTCAATAGGTGAGTGAATAAGCATAATGTGGGCCAGGCATGGTGACATACAACTGTAATTCCAGTACTTGGGAGGCTGAGACAGGAGGATCACTGGTTCAAGACCAGCCTCAGCAACTCAGGGAGACCCTCAGCAATTTAGCCAGACCCTGTTTCAAAATAAAAAATAAGGCTGGGGTATAGCTCGGAGGTAGAATGCCCCTAGGTTCAGCCTCCAGTACCAAAAATAAATGAATAAATGTAAAACCTGTAATTCCAACACATGTAAATTTTAGAAGGCCTTAGATAATAAAATAAGTCCATTTATTTGATGCATTAGAATACAATGAAGAAAGGCTGAAAGTGTTAAGAATGGAAAATGGTGTATATTAATACTACACAAAACAGCAAGATCAAGGGGGTTTGTTTTATTTTGTGTGAAATGCAGTCTCGCCATCTTGCCCAGGCTCATCTGGAATACCAGGTCTCCTGTGATCCTCCCACCTCAGCCTCCTGAGTAGCTGGGATTACAGGCACATGACACTGGGGCCAAAATTCAAGGATTTTGGGAATTACTATATAAAGTTAAAGACATACTATAGTTGAACTTGTCATTAATCTGGTGAAGACCAAACCTTGGAAATGAACAAGCAAATGACATAAATCAAAAAGAATTCATAGAGCTGGACATGGTGGCGCACACTTATAATCCTAGTACTTGGGAGACTAAGACCGGAGGATCCGGGTTCACGGCCAGCCTCAGCTACTTAGTGAGGCCATCGCAACTTAGTGAAACCCTGTTTAAAAATAAAGAATAAAAAATAGGGCTGGTGGTGTAGCCCAGAGGTAGAATGCCCCTGGGTTCAATCCCCAGTACCGCAAAAAAAAAAAAAAAAAAAGAATTCATAGGCAGCCATGGTAGTGAACGCCTGTAATCCCAGTACCTGGGAAGCTGAGATAGGAGGATCAAAGGTTTGAGACCAGCCTAAGCAACTTGGTGACACTCTCAGCAACTTAGTTAGAACCTGTTTCAAAACAAAGGGCTGGGGGTGTAGCTCAGAGGTAGAATACTCCTGGGTTTAATCCCTAATACCAAAAAAAAAAAGAATTCATAACGGAAATTAGAAAAATATTTAGAATTTGAATGACTATAAAAACAAAACATATCAAAATTGTAAGATACAGCTAACATAACAACCAGAAGAAAACTCATAGCCTTAAATGACTACATCATTACAGTCAGGCATGGCGGTGCATGCTTCTGATCTTAGCTACTTAAGAGTCTGAGACAAGAAGATCCCAGTTTTGAGGCCAGCCTATGCAACTTAGCGAGATCCTGTCTCAAAATAAAGTTTTTTAAAAGGGCTGGGGGGCATGATGGTGCATGCTTGTAATCCCAGTACTTGGGAGGCTGAGACAGGAGGATCACAGGTTTGAGACCAGTCTCAGCAACTTAGCAAGACCCTGTTTTAAAGTTTAAAAAAGAAAAGAAAGAAAGAAAAAAGAAATGGGGTGTAGCTCAGAGGTAGAATGGCCCTCGGTTCAATTCCCAGTACCAAAAAAATAAAAAAGCCGGGGCCAGGATGTAGTTAAATGGTAGGGCACTTGCTGAGCATGCACAGGCCCTGGGTTCAAACCCCAGTACTGCCAAAAAATAAAATAAAGTCTACAGCCAGGCATGGTGGTACATGCATGTTATCCCAGTATTTGGGAGGCTGAGACACGAGGATTTAAGGTTCAAAGCCAGCCTCAGCAACGCAGCAAAGCTCTCAGGAACTCAGTGAGACCCTGTTTCCAAATAAAAAATAAAATAGGGCTGGGGTGTAGCTTGGAGGTAGAATGCCCCTGGGTTTAATCCCCAACATCACAGAAAAAAAACAAACAAACAAACAAAGAGAGAGAGACAACATCAAAAAATTGGGGAACTGAAAAATCAGTGAGGTGCTAAACTTATAAAGTTGGAAGAGATTAACAGATGACCAGAAGAAAACAAAGGGCAGAAATTAATGTAGTAAAAAACAAAGGAAAGAAAGGATGAACTAGTGTGTGTATATGTGTGTGTGTGTGTGTGTGTGTGTGTGTGT
>PVJS01039847.1:0-18715 GCA_004027185.1 Glis glis | reverse complement strand
CTCTCTCTCTACTTAGTGAGGCCCTCCGCAACTTCGTGAGACCCGGTTTCAAAATAAAGTATAAAAAATAGGGCTGGAGGCGTAGCGCGGAGGTAGAACGCCCCTGGGTTCAATCCCCAGTACTGAAAAAAAAAAAGAATAAAAAAAAATAGGCCTGGGGTAGTAGCTAAGAGGTAAAACACCCTGAGTTCAATCCCAAGTGCCCCCCCAAAAGAAAGGGAAGCGCTGTATGCAGAAGAGATGAGCACACGAGCTGGACTTGCTTTGTAACAACCTGCTCTCGTGGGAACTAATTCACTCTTGTGAGATCCGGCGCACTCCAGGAGACCAGCATGGATCCACTCCTGAGGGAAGAGGCCCCTGACCTATTTACCTTCCGCTAGGCCCCACCTATTTAGGGTTCTAGTATCTCAGCATCACCGCACTGGAGACCAAGTCTCTAGCACCTGAACCTGCAGGGGGCGAGCCAGATACAAACCATACCAACTGCTTTGTGCGACTTCTCTGTCTTCCCTTAGTAAGACGACTTAAATGGGTCTAGGACGTGACTGGGGGACATTGTGGGGCATGCTGTACTCTGGGGTGTGGACATGCTGTGGAAGTCCTAGAAGGGTAGTCAGAAGAGAGCGTTCAGGCTTGGCTTCACCCAGATAGCCCCCGCTTAGCTCTTGAGTTGGTACGCTCTCATTCTTACCTGTCTTCCTGACCATGCCCACCAGCCTTCCCAGGCAGGATCGTCCAGGAAAGCTCCCAGCCTTCCAGTGTGAGTATCTGTGCCTGCTCCTGCAATCCAGGGCTTGCCCTGAGCCTCATGTCCTTCCCACACCCCACTCACTACTAGCTCCCCTGGAAAGGTGAGGCAGAGTCCCGGATGACCCTCCGGTGAGGAGAAAGCCCTTAGTACATGCAGTGTGCTTCCAAGGTGGCAGAATTTTTATTATCATGCTATATAGTATTGATTTCCAGACATAAACAACTATACAATAGGCCATATTTGGGAGGGAGAATTAAAAAATACAATATCTGTGCTAAGATGCATTATTCTTTCAGGCTTGTTCGGTTGTTAAAATACCCCCTGAGTCTTACCTTAAGGAGATAGAGATTCAGAACTGATTTGGGCTCAGGCATCTGGGTCTGTCCTCTGCAAGCAACCAGGTCCAGGGAGCTAGGGGGAGGACTCAGAATGAGGCTGAAAGTCAGAGTGAGCCCCAGGTGAGTACAGGTGACTAAGCACAAGTAAGCTCCGCCCATCCCACTGCGAGGGGCGTGACCACCGGGCCCCACTTTGACCCCTCTCGCCAGTCAAGGAGTCATTAGTCACTTGACCAATGGATGCTCAAGAAATATTTGATATCACAAATCACCTGTTGGAGGGTCTAAGAGGAAAGATAACTCTCTTATATGTCCCCGTCAGGAAAAGTGATAATTATTATTACAAACAATAACGATTTACAAAATACTTGCTTTGTGCCAGAAATCGTGCGTGAGGTTTGGTATTATTTGAATAATTTTAATCTTCATAAGCACTGAGCAAAATTAATCTGAGTGTGCCCACTTTGCAGATGAGGAGACAGTCACAGGTGGGTTAAAAAATTCGGCGAGGGTCATACAGCTGAGAAGTGAGGGTAACAGAATTCAAAATGACCCCCTCATCAGTGTGCCTCCTTCAGGGAGGGCCTGCCGTGCCCCCCACCCTGAGTCAGCTCAAAGGGTTTCTGGAATAAAACAATACCCTGGACCAACATGTTCTCGTATTGCGATGTTCCTGTGCTGTGTAGAGGGGCAACTGATCTGTGTTTGTGAGTGACTTGGCCCTTTGAGGCTTGGGGTGGGGACTGGAGGATTGCAGGCTCAGAGAGCTGTTCTGACCTATTAAATACCATGTCTTTAGGATGGTCTTGGAATTTTTTTTTTTTTTAATGGCAGCTGCACGAGGGAATTGAAAGGGTGGAAGTGGCTAAAATATTTTTAAATGCTTTTTTCCTCATATAGGCAAGAGGTTATATTGCAAGTTCAATGCTAATTACAGTTATTTACCAAGAAAAAAAAAAAAGAGCCCATGTGAAAGGGAAGGAAATTTGGTTCCAAAAAATGCGTGCTCGTTTCTGCTACCCGGTCCAGTCTGTCACCACGGAAGGGAGCCGGGCAGGAGATGTCTCTGGCTAGAGCACAGGGGGTGATAAATAACTCACAGGTGTCAGACACACAAAAGAATTATGCATGTCTGACCTATGAGGGGATAAATCCTGCATCTCTGCTTATGGCTAGGAGATGTGTCTTTAAGTGTCATAAAAATTGAGCATTTTTCCCCCTTCTAATTGTCTTCTCTGATTTTGCCAGATTTATTAAAATAAGATTTTTCGGGGGTGGGGGGTTGTGCTTTTTTCCCATTCACTGGTAGAATGTGATCTTTAGTATCATTTTACATAATTTAATACAATTTGTTCCATCCATTGGTTTTCATGGGGACGCAAGCTGTTCGCTTGTGAGAAAGCTGGCAGGGCCTGCGTGTTGGCAAGTTGCACCTCGAGGAGGCCGCTCCTGCTTTGAGGTTCTGCGGGACTTCGGCCATTTTGAAGCAGGGTCTGTCACGCTCTGGCTTCACGGGCCTCCCGGTCCCCTGACGGAGACACGGCCAGGGCAGGAGACCCTCAGCCACACCACAGCTGGGGACCGTGGGCCCCCTCCATGGCGTGAAGGGGGCTCTCCCCAAATGCAGTCTGACGGAGAAACACAGGTGTTTCTTAATTACTTGTGCAGAAGGGGAGGCGATGCTGAGCGGATGTGTCATCATGGCGACTGCACCAGAGAGGGGGCCAGCCAGCTAGCCGGCCTCCGCCTGTCCCCCTGGTCGCTGCCCGCCCTTGGCCAGCTTGGCCCTGAAGCCAGAAGCCCTCACCTTCAGCCCCCAACCCACCCCCCAGGTATTTTTATTACATTGGGGGTGCGAATTTTTTAAGAATCAGTTCAACTTTCAAAATGCAGAAAGACAGGCACAGTGATCATGTGGAGGTCGCAGGCCTCGAAGGAGTGGAGGCTCATCTCCTTTATTCATCTTGGTGGGACTCCTTCCTGCCAGGGTCTCCTTAGCCACTCCCAATCCAACTCTCCGTGGGCTCCTCTAGCCAGTCTGTTTCTGAGGCAGGTTTTTAATGCCCCTTTTAAAAGTTCTGGATTGGAAAACAAGAGAACAGGATTCCAGCCCTATCTCCATTGTGCTGTGTGACTTTGGACAGGTCGGGTCACCTCTCTGGACTACGGCGCCCCCTTCGATGATATCTCTCAACTGCTCCGTATCCTTTTGGACTCTCAGATTTTGTGAAGTGTTGAGCTGTCATGGACAGAGATCGGGGATTCTCTTCCTTTGCTTCCCCCCCTGTCCCATCATCCTGCCTGTTTCAGTGGCCTGAGACAGGCTGGAGACCAGAAATGAGAGCCCACAGGGTGAGGAGCATTACTTCTCTCTCAGCCCTGACCCCACATGGCGGGGCTGGTGGACCGGGCTCGGCATCAATTTTGGTGGTTCTAGCCAGGCAGTCGGAGTGAGTGTGCGGCTCCGGTCTTTGCTGCTGATCTTCTGAACACCCATCGTCCCAGGAGCACTGTCACCTCTGCCTGCTTCCCGTAGGGAGGGCCTGGGGATCTTGGCTGTCATGTCCCACTGACTGACAGGGGTGTAGCCCCTCTTGGGTGGAGGCCTCTCCGCACGAGGGTGCCCCAGACAGTGTTGAATCACCCCTTTCCCAGCACCCCGGGGGAATGCTAAGTAGGCCAAATGAAATGATCTAAGCTGGCCGCGGGCCAGGGCAGCAGGGCTAATCCTTGCCTTTGTGGGAAAGCGTGGGGCCAGAGGGTCTGCCACCAGTCACGGCCGCCTGCAATGCCGCTGGCCCAGCAGCCCTGTCACCACCCCAAAGACCTTGGAGGCCTGCTGCCTGCACTATGAGCATCCTATGGATACAAAACTGCCTTCACCTGGGCCTGAGAAGACGAGGATGCAGCCCTGCACGCTGCACAGCTCAGGCTACCCACAACCACTTTGCCAGCACCTGTGGCATGCCCAGCCTGCGGTCACCGGCACAAGAGGAGCCCGGGCCTCTGAAGAGACAGCGTGCCGCAGGGCGGGCGGGCCAGTTACGGCTGTACACGTGACCGCTGCCGCCTCTTAAATCCTGATAGAAGTCCCACCAAGTGTGCATCCTTATTATCTCCGTTTTTAAAAAATAAGGTCAAGCTCAGAGGGGTCAGGTAGCTTGACCAAGGTCGCAGAACTAGTGAAGGGTCACAGTGAAAGAGCACTGTGGCCTGTCCCCCAGTCCTTGTAGGATTCAGTCCTGCTTGTGGCCTAGAATCGGCTGGGAATTTCTCGCCGCTCACATGGCACTCCTGGTGCGCCTAGTCATGACCTGGCAGGAGGAGGGCCCAGGGCAAGGAGAACGAGGCGCCTTCCTGGCCAGGTGCTCACAGCGACCAGGCACAGCGGCCCCTGCTCACCCAGAACCAGGTAGGCACGGCACGAGCAAACGCACTCCATCCAAGACCATAAGAGAAGAGCAGCCACCCGTTCTCTCGCTTGGTGAGAAGTGGGCACTGTGCCAGGAAGTAAGTGGGTCGGCTCGGGCTGAACTTTGAGAAAACATGAACTTGGGGAACAGACGTTGTCAGAGGGGAGGGGCTGCCGTTCCTTCTCTTTGCAAGATCATCTGCTGAGGCAGCGTTGGAGGAGAACGGTGGGGCTGGAGCTGGTGTGTACCAGGGCTGCAGCTGCCTCCCAGCTGGGCTGGGCAGGTGCTAGAGGTCGAAACATTCATTCATCCTCTCGTGTTTTTTCATTGAACAATATTTACTGAGCACCTTGTATCTCTCACACATTTTCCAGATTGGGGTTGGAAGAGGGGTACATCAGTAAAAACAAACAAACAAACAAAAACAGCCAAAGTCTGTGTTCTTAATGAGCTGCCCTGTGTGTGCGTATGTGCGCGCGTGCGTGTGTACCTGTCAGTGTACACGTGTTCCTGGATTTGCATGGCTGTGTGTGCCTGGGCATTCAAGAACATGAATTTCCTGGAAGAGAAAGGAGACCGTGGGCAGGAACAGGAGCAGGCTGAGCCTCGATTTCAGCCCTGGCCTACAGACCCTGCCAGCAGCTTCTGCAGAGAGGGAGCTTTGAAAAATCCTCTGTTCTCCAGAAAGCCCCCCCTTGGCATGGCCTACATCCCTTCTGCCTGCCCTTCCTGTCTCAGGGGCTTCCCCCGCCTTGCAGACAGAGCCCAGGTCAGCCTCAGGACTGGCCACTCCTGGGGCAAGGTCCGCAGAAGCAGCCGCCTGGCAAGCAGTGCTGCAGGTGAGGTTGTGCAAGGCACCACAGGGAGGCTCCTTTTCATTGCTCACCCAGCCACTCGCTGAAAAATTGATTTGCAAATGAATCACATTTACTGAGACCTTCTGGATCAGATAACAGATGCAGCCTGGCCTGTTCCAGAAGACCATCCGGAGAAGAAATCCTAAAACATTCAGCGGACAAAAGAATGCCCGCTGGCTAGGCTCACTCCTTGTTTTTCCTCCTCACTCAAGGCGGGTTGTGTGTATTTGGAAGGCTCCCCGGAACCTCGGCTCCAGGCTCCATCCTGCAAGGGCCCCTGGAGCGGAGCTGGGCCGGGCAGCCAGGCTCTCCGGGCCGGCGCTCTGGATTGGTTCGCCTGTAGCCCCTCAGAAGCAACTAGGAGCCGGCTTTCCCCTCCCTGGCCATCTGCTTGAAGCATCTGGTGATCAGGTGCAAGCCCACACCGGAGCATTCAAGCTGAAATGTGCAGTCACCTTGCAACCCACAGTGGCTTTTGTTGCCGCGCCAGGCTGCCCCTCTTTGTGTTGGGGAGAACAGTTTTGGGATGGAAGTCCTACTGCTGGCTCTGGGAGTTCACCACGGCTGCGCAGAGATCCCGTAGTAGCCGGAGGCTGGCCTGGTCTCCAGACCCGCTCTCCCTTCCCACCACAGACCGGAGACATGCCTCTAGCCGAGGGCTGGGGCTTTCGAGAGCAGAGAGAAGATTGCTCCTTGATGTTCTCTTTACCCCTCTGGGTAAAGCAGGTCTCAGGTATTTGGATCGTGCTGTAAAGGAGAAAGGTGCAGTAGTGTTATGGCTCCACTTTTATTTAATAAGGAAAGAAGGAGTTGTTCTGAATGCCACCGCTGGCCCTGGACGATGGCGCTTCAGGGAGTGGCCACCAGTAAGCGGGGTAAGGGAGTAATAGGGAGGATTTGCTTCCGAGGCCACTTACTTCTCCCATCCCAACTGGGTGTCTTGGATGCCAACATGGGCATTCCTGATGTCGCACACGTCCTTGGCTTCAGGTTGAGAACACCTGAGAGAGACCCATTGAGACTCAGCTGAGAGCTGACGACATGCCGTGGAGAGGCCTCTCTTCTCACCTCTCACTCTTGTAAACGGGGCCTCACATGTCACCTCCCCAAGCAACTAGAGTAAGAGGATGTGGAGGGACCCTGTCCTCCAGGGAGCCAAAGCCCATGGGCCCTGCGTTTAGAGAGCTCATCTCCTGGAGGGGATGCAAGGTAAAGGTGGTTTCGCAGAGAAGAGAATGGGCCCCGTTTGAAACTATTAAACTGTGAAGAATGGTTTATTTGAAGCAGTCTCTTTTTTTTTGTTTTTAATTGCTCAGTGTGATCTTAAAGATGAAAGGGATATCCTATGTGTTGGGGATGCATTTTCTGTTACTCTTTCTAGATTAGCCTTGGGCATTACTCTAGAGTGGTTTTGTTTTGTTTTTCTTTGTTCTTGTTTTGGTACTGGAGGTTGGACCCAGGGGCATTCTACCTCCAAGCTACCCCCCCAGTCCCATTTTATTTTTAATTTTGAAACAGTCTTGCTAAGTTGCTGAGGGTCTGTCTAAGTTGATGAGGCCGGCCTTGAGCCTATGAACCTCCTATCTCAGCATCCAAAGTAGTGGAATTACAGGTATGGGCCACCACCCAGCAAATTGAGTTTTCTTAAATGAAGAAACACAAAGAAATTATTCTATAAAAACTGGAAGTCCTGCCCAGGCCCTATCTATGTGTCTCCACCTCTTCCAATAAGTCTTACCGATACTGATTATGACAGCCAGTCGGATGTTGCCGAAGTCACTGCCTGCTAAAATTTGGACAGATTGAAAGATGCAGAGAAATAAAGTCAAGATCCTAAAGTAACCTGATGTGTTCCTCGCAGTCCTGTGAATCTTCCTTCGGTTTTGTGGATGGTCAAATATATGGCCAAGCGGAGCCGGGCGTGGTGGCGCACGCTTGTAATCCCAGTACTTTGGGAGGTAGAGACCGGAGGATCCGGGTTCACGGCCAGCCTCAGCGCTCTCTCTCTCTCTCTCTCTACCTAGTGAGGCCCTCTGCAACTTCGAGACCCGGTTTCAAAATAAAGTATAAAAAATAGGGCTGGGGGTGTAGCGCGGAGGTAGAACACCCCTGGGTTCAATCCCTGGTACCGCAAAAAAAAAAAAATATATATATATGTATATATATATATATATATATATATATATGGCCAAAAGGAAACGAGGGTGGGCGGAAGGAGGTGAGATTTCCAGCTTCCTAGATGGCCTTCAATGGATCCGTCTGCCTTATCCTGCTGGCCGCCCTTTTGCTCCCAAGCACTCTCCCGTAAGGTGACTGAAGAGGAAAGGAAGCAATTTTAATGTTGAAATATTTGAAACTTTCACAATTTCAAAATGAACCCACTTCCTTAGTGGGAAAATACAACAGCCAAGTCTTCAATGGTGGATGCTGGGATGAATGAGCGCTGAGGTCATTCAAAGGTAGAGAGAAAAACTGAAATTCATTGCTGACATAATCTAGCTTTTAACTGTTTCCATATGAGTGCTCTAGTATGCCTCTATCAGATTTGAAACATACCCTAAGGATCTTTGACTCCAAAGATGTCATCTTTTCTCCTTCGTTTTAACCAGCACATACGTGTAACATGTGGTACTATTTGCTTTATGAAGGCATGCCTGTCTCATGCCTGTGCCTGAGAGCAGCTCCCCACTTCCACCCCAATCACACGCTCTTCCCAGTGGCTTGGGCTGCAGGAAGATAGCTGCTATTGTATCCTGGTGCTGGCTTGGCAGGCCTTCCCTGCTGGCATCAAAGCCACAATGTCTTTCTCTCCTGACTCTTGGTTGAGCAAAAAGACAAGGTCCCTTTGGCTTAAGGCACGGTGCTGGCTTTCTCTGATGGTTGTGCCGTAAGTTAGCAGGATAAGTTTGACAGTAATTTAATTTTCATTGACAAATGCTGTCATAATATTGAAGAAAAAGTGAGATATTGTATCAACAGTAGTGGTCGACGCTCAGCCAGTCATATGGACTGGGCGAGTACCATATGCTTCCTCCAAACTCGCCTTGGAAAGCTCTGGCTAAGAACTTGACAAGCTTAAGATACCAGTCAGGAAAAACGATTACCCTTGAGAGGCTCTTGCCATGTTTCCAGTTTCTTAGAAAAAAAAAAAGAGAGAGAGAGAGAGAGAGAGAGAGAAAAGACCATTTCCTGAGCCCCAGTCAGCGTCCACCATCCCCCAGGACAGGGCAGTTCCTTCAGGACATCGCTGAAGGCGTTTGCTAAGGAGTGACCCCATACCCCAGAGCCAGCCACAGCCACACACATTCCCTGATGACCACAGGCATAATGGCAAGTCTTGAGATGATAAAACGCCATTGATTTCCTGCTGGTTTGTCCCTACTGTGGTCCTATCCACTTAGTACTGGTAGATGTGGCACCCATGCGTGTCAACAGAGGCCAGGACTCGAGTTTGGCCCACGTTACACACTCAGACAATCCATCCAGAAAAGGGACAGGGATTTTATCTTGGGAGCTCAGCCTGTGGCCACTGTCTCTTTTTTTTTTTTTTTGCGGTACCGGGGATTGAACCCAGGGGCGTTCTACATCCGCGCTACACCCCCGGCCCTATTTTTTATACTTTATTTTGAAACCGGGTCTCACGAAGTTGCGGAGGGCCTCACTAAGTAGAGAGAGAGAGAGAGAGAGAGAGAGAAAGAAAGAGAGAGAGAGACAGAGAGAGAGAGAGAGAGAGAGAGAGACAGGGAGAGAGAGAGAGAGAGCTGAGGCTGGCCGCAAACCCAGATCCTCTGGTCTCCGCCTCCCAAAGTACTGGGATTACAAGCGTGTGCCACCATGCCCGGCTGCCACTGTCTCTACAAACCCCCTTTCTGGGCCGATCAGATCATGAGTAGATTCCATGTGAACATTTGTGTACCTGGGTGCATGTGTATGTGACTAAACTCTTAGCCCAAATCTCAGCTGGTTGATTTAACCAAAAGGATGAAGAAGTCAGTCTTAATTTGTTCTGTTTCCCTAGCACTGGGCTCATTTTAATTTGGTTACTATACATAGAAAAAGCTACTGATGAATAAAGTTACAAACAGCCTGGGAGAGAAAGCTGTGAGTATGTGTGTGTGTGTGTGTGTGTGTGTGTGTGCGCGCGCGCGCCCACACGTGCATGTGTGTGGGTATGTTTAGGGACACACCATCCCTGTGCGCATTCTGTTGGTGTCCTTGTGTGGCTTGCCAAATATTCAGGGACCTTCCATTCTCTGAAGGATTCCCATCCCAAACAACGCTAAGTAAAGAAACAGGCATATGGCGTGCATTGGAGATGGCTCAGCATTGGCACAGGACATCCGCCGCAGCGAACAGGTATCTAGGAAGACAGTAGATCCATTCTGTTCTTTTTGGAGCTTATCGTTTATTTGGATTTTGTTGTCGCTGTTGTTGTGGCTTTGTGTTTATTATTATCTTAACAAAGAGAGGGAGAGTGTGCAGTTCAAAGAACTGGGCACAGGGACAACTGCTCTCCAAGATGGCTCCCTGCCTGAGCCCCGAGCTGTCCTTCTTGTGAGGTTCTCTCTCGCTTCACCCTGGATGGCTTCTCAGCAATCCAGGTTCTCTGGCTGGGAGCAAGGAGTACCTGAAGGGCACAGGGGATCATCTAGGGGCAGATGGTTCTCCGGCACTCTTGGGTGTGGCTGGGGGTGTCCTTGGTCTCCAAAGAGAGTGTTGACTTGACAGTGCGGGCCAGATTGGAGGAGCAGCTGCCTTCCTTGTGGATGGCATCCGTCGGTGGCTGTGTAAAGAGGAGTTCCGGACTGCCTCCCATTACCATTTCATCACGCGACAGCAGATCCGTACACAGATCCATACGCTGCCTCTTGGATAGGGTTTCCAAACACAGCAGGGCACGGCAGAGAGAGCTTACCTCCTCTTCTGCCTGCTGGAATCCCAGCTCCCTGCCATGTGGCGCTTCTGAGCTGGTGGCTGTGACTTTCTGGGAGCCTAGGTATTGGGTGCAGCCCTTCTCTGGGCCACTAGAGTCCCTGTGCAAGTTGTCTGTGGCTGCCACATTTTCTAGAAGGGTCCCTGGGGAGACTGTTGTCAAGAATAAGCCAAGATGACAGGCATCTTCTCTCCCAGGTGTCTCTGAGCTTTGGAATCTTCCTCCGTAGGGTCAGTACTTCAAAATGGTCGCCAGTCATTAAAAATGGTGACCCCATAAAAAGAGTTGTTGTTGTTGTTTTTTTAATCTGGGCCTACCCACCAGCATTTTAGTGATAAATAGAATGAGCTAATCTGGCTCACACAGCCTGGGAAGATGAGAAAGTCATTGGTCGTGTCTGTGGATTCCACGATGGGTGGCCATCTTCCCTCCAGGGGTGTGGTATGGGGACACACGAAGGGATTGGGGACAAGATGTTTGTTGTACTCTGCCATCGCTGATGTAGGCTCCTCTCCTCATTGGGTCTCCGTCTCCTCATGGATAAAACAAAAGTGTCAGAATGCATTGCTTGTTAAAGGAAGAGGTTTCCAAATGTTCTTCCCCAAAAGTGCTTCCTCCTTCCTTTCTTGACGAATTAACAAATAAATTTGTTTATCATCTTTACATTGAAAGAGAAAAGTCCACAGTGTTGGAAGCACAGAAAAATATTTTTCTTTCTCTCCACTTAAGCCTTTCCAGATGAGCGCGGTGGCGCACGCTTGTAATCCCAGTACTTGGGAGGCTGAGACAGGAGGATCGCAGGTTTGCAGCCAGCCTCAGCAACTTGTGAGGCCCTCTGCAACTTAGTGAGACCCTGTTTCAAAATAAAGAATAAAATTAGGGCTGGGGGTGTAGCTTGGAGGTAGAACGCCCCTGGGTTCAATCCCCAGTACCTAAAAAAATAAAAACCTTTCCCCACCTATTTAGGGTGAAATCTAGGAGAGGTTTGATAGTACCTTTCAGTCACTTTTGAAAAAAAGTTTTTTAAAATTTTTTTTGGTACCAGGGACTGAACCCAGAGGCATTCTAATGTGAAATTTTGAAATAGAGTCTATATAAGTTGCTGAAGTTAGCCTCAAACCTATGATCCTCTTGTCTCAGCCTTCCAAAAACTGGGATTACAGGCATGCGCCACTGCACCCAGCTTAAATCAGAGTTCTTATGCGCTTTTGAGTAATAAAAGAGTCTTATTTTTGGTCACGACATCACATGTGTCCATGTACTAGTCGAAACTTCAAATGAAAGGCATTTAGAGTTGACTATTCTCCCAGAGATGGCTCTGCCTGCTTCAGTCTGGGACAGGTGTGGGGTGCAGTGGGGACAGTGTCTTCTCTCCTCCCCTGCTTTCTCCTATGTATTCTTACCACCTGGGGCTTGAGTGGGGTCTAGACATATGGCCATTGCAGAGGTATTTCCCCTGGGCTTCTTACCTTGTCTTCTGGAATCCTCCAGGAGCCCTCCTGCATCTCTAGTTTCTACCACTGATGTCTTGAGGTTGTCTTGTCCTTTTATGTAACCTCTTGGACAAAGTCCTTTATAGTAGCTTTATGCACAAGACTCCTTCCATAGCGACCCACAGCTGGACCTTGGAGATCACTCTCCATTTGTTCTGATGAAGTGGAAATGGAGTTATTCCCCACACAGCTCTTCCGCTCCACCCTCCATCACAACGGCCACCAGCCTTTTGACTTACCCAGAGCCGAACCTTGCAATGGACCCTTGTCTCTACTGATTCCAGGGGACACAGGGCAAGCTCTCTGTGAGTCTCCCAGCACCAGGCTTGAAGTGGAGGAAGAATTTCCTGTCCTTCTCCTGTGGAAGGAGGGCTGGTAATCACAGCACACCCAACTACTCTTTCCAAAGAACGCCTGTTTTTTAGCTCTCTGCCTCTTCAAATCAATCCTTCTACAGCCTCCAATTGGGTCTTGGCATAGGGTTGCAGACACTTCTTTGCAAGTCTGTGTCTCAATTTGGATAAAACAAGCACTCATCCTTTTTGTTTTATGGTCAGCCTTTTGGATCTTCCACCCAATGAGCAACAGAAACATATTTTAACACCCTGCTATACCAATTATTATGAAGCCCTTCTTAGAATCCAGGCTCAAATCTCTTTTTCTAGAGTCTTAGTTTTCTTTTCTCTACTTAGATCCTTTGTGAGAGTTTATTAGTTTCCCACTTATAATAACCCTTCTGGTACGTAAAAGTTGATTGAGCTAGTTACTTCTTACCTTGTTCTGAGAACTTTTTTTTTTTTTAATGGCAAGGGTTAGAAAAAGGCAGAAAGGTATTCTGAGGGTTTTGTGTGAGGCCAGTGTTATGCCCACAAGATGAGTGTCCATTTCATTCTGTCTTTTACCTTTCTGTTGCATAGTTAGGACATCACAGGACAACATAAATGTCTTTGTGGCTTCCTCAAAGATCACCTGGACGTAGCCTATCTATCCCCGAAGGCTCCTCCCTTAATGTTCCAGTCTGCAGCAAACTATCTTGTACTGGTTACAGGGCTCTGTGTTGACAGTGCTCCTGATTTCTAGGGAACACTGAGGCCCAACTTGATAAAGCCAGAAAGCCCTACACAGTATGACTGGTCCTGTCTAATGTCTGGACCCTAGCCTAGACCTCTGATCTGTTTTACCATGTCTGTTGCATCTGTCATGATGACCTTTAGGGCCTGCACATCTAATCCTGCTCAGCTTTTCTGATCCTGGGAGGAGACCTGGCTCTGAGGACACTGTAAGGTAGCAATAGGCCAGACTAGCACAGTGCACAACTTTAAATATGTATCATTAGGGTCAGGATCGGGATATATTGGTGTACTAAATAAATGGTCTCTATTGCTAGTTTACCGATTCTTTCTTCATGTATTTCAAAGTTATCTAGTTCTTAATTCCTGATATTGTGTTCTTAGTTTCAGAATTTTCATGATTCCTTTTATGGATTCCAATTTTTACCCAAATTTTCTACCTTGTCATCTATTTTCTTGAATATAGTATTTATACTTATTTTCAAGTCTTAACCCAATATTTGGATCGTCTATAGGTCTGCTTTTATTACCTGTTGCCTAATTTTCCATCTTTGCTTTTTTCATTTGGACTCATTTTCTGTTGTGCCTGGTAACTTTTTATCAAATGTCAGACATTGTGTATAAAGATTATGGAGATAATTCTAAGCTCTAGATCAAAATAGCCAAATAGGAATATAAACTGAGCCATAAATCTCACTTTAAATTTTGTAGTAGCCCCATTAAATAAGTATAAAGAAAGTCAAATCAAGCCAGGTGTGGGGTCACATGCTTGTAATCCTAGTACTTGGGAGGCCAAGACAGGAGGATCGCAGGTTCGTGGCCAGTCTCAGCTGCTTAGGCCCTCCACAACTCAGTGAGACCCTGTTTCAAAATAAAAGAATAAAACGGGGCTGGAGGTGTAGCTCAGAGGTAGAATTGCCCTGGGTTCTATTCCCAGTACCACACACACAAAAAAGTAAGTCAAATCAACTTAATAATGTATTTTATTTAACCTGGTATGTCCAAAATATTATCATTTGGTCATGTAACCAATATGAAAATTATTAACTATTTTACACACATTTTTGTAGTACGTCTTGAAATCCAGTGAGTATTTTTTGAGTGTGTGTGTGTATGGTACTGGGGATGGAACCTAGGGGCCATCTACCTCCGGGATACACCCCCAGACCTATTTTATTTATTTGGAAACAGGGCCTTGCTAAGTTGCTGAGAGCCTCACTGAGTTTCTGAGGTTGGCTTCGAACCTGCAATCCTTCTGTCTCAGCTTCCCAAGTACTGGGATTATAAGCATGTGCCACCACGCCTGGCTCCAGTGAGTATTTTATACTCACAGCACTTTCCAATTCTTATGAAACCACATCTCAAGTGTCCAATAGCCAATGTGGCCAGCAGCTACCCTGTTGGGCAGCATGATAGATGCTACATTCCTTTGGGGGAAGATTTACTTTTTCCCAGCAGGCTATTCTGATTTTCATTGATTACCTTAGGTCAATCAGAAATTGACTCGCTTTCAAAGGTTTTTTATTTCCTTTTTGCTCTTACTCCTACTTGTATTCTTTCAGGAATGACAAATGGATGTGAGGGGTGTTTACTTTTCAAGACCCTCAATTCTAATTTTTGTCTCCTTGGTCCCTTGGACCCCAGACATCTCTGCTTAGCTTCTCAGAGTCGGAGCTGCCACTTGCAAATTCCAGTTGCCTCAAGAGGAAAGCTACACCACGAAAAAGGAGTTCTTTAGTTCCTTCCTGTTTACCATCTTGGCCCTTCAAGTCCTGACCTCTTTGATATCTCTCTCTCATGCCCTAAAATAGTTTAAACATACACTCTATTATTTTTAGTTAACCACTTCTAGTTGTTCTATTAGGATAGTTGAATTGGTATATACCACAGCCAGAAGTGGGAATAAAACCACATCTTAATTACATAACACTAGACTTCTTTTCTGTTTGTCAATCAGCAGTGTCAGCTTTTGAAAGAAGCCTCATTTCTTTCTTTCTGACTGAGGACACCAAAATGTAAAACTACTTCCCTGATTCTAAGGATTGGCAAGTTACAATCATGAGATTATACCTAGTAAGAGTCTAGGCCAAGATCCACGCCAGTCTTGTCTTTGTCCTCAGCCCCAGGGTGACCCACTGCACCAGCCTACCAGTCTGCATGGTAGTTGGGGGCAGGCTTAGAGTTTTAGAGAGAGCAGGAGGTACGTGCAGTTTTATTGAGATATTGCTTTATATCAGACCCTGTGCTAGGCCATGTGGCAGTAACAGAATGACATCATTCACAGCTCTGTTGTTGAAGGTCCCATTCCACGGGACACATCATGTCCCCACACTGGCTAGGTACCTAGCACCCTATCCTGGATGCAGACATAGTGCGCTATAAAAACATTATGACCCCACTGAAGTCACACATGTTCATACCCATGTGAATCTCTAGTCTCAGCTTCAGTCTGGCTTAGTTATCTCTGGATTGGCAGTGAGGACCTTTTAATAGCTTAAGAATGAGCTGGGCGTGGTGACGCACGCTTGTAATCCCAGTACTTGGGAGGCTGAGACAGGAGGATCTGGGTTCGCAGCCAGCCTCAGATACTTAGTGAGGCCCTCTGCAACTTAGTGAGACCCTGTTTCAAATTAAAGAGTAAAAAAATAGGGCTGGGGTGTAGCTCAGAGGTAGAATGCCCCTGGGTTCAATCCCCAGTACCGCAAAAAAAAAAAAGAATGAAATACTTAAAGAATTTTATCATGGTGGTGAGAAAAAAATATTTGACATTCACAGAAATTTTTACTTTTTAACAATAAATCTTGAAGTTAATTAAAGCTTACTTTTAATTTGCTACTTTAAAACCAATATATTTTTCTTTTTAAAAAAGAAATCAACTTGTGTTTTCTTGAAATAAAAGCAAATTTTGTTTTCTTCTCATGTTGCTAAGAATAGACAAGAAGCTGGACATGGTGAAGGCACACCTGTAATCCCAGTACTTGGGAGGCTGAGACAGGAGAATCGCAGGTTTGAGGGCAGCCTCAGCAACTTAGCAAGGCCCTGTTTCAAAATTAAAAAATAAATAAATAAAAAGGGCTGAGGCGAAAATGCCCCTGATTT
Source organism: Glis glis (assembly GCA_004027185.1). Classification (NCBI taxonomy): domain Eukaryota; kingdom Metazoa; phylum Chordata; class Mammalia; order Rodentia; family Gliridae; genus Glis; species Glis glis. Next base: position 2,758 of record PVJS01039847.1, on the reverse strand, counting down.
CAATCCCACAACCAAAAAAAAAAAAAAAAAATAGAAAGAAAAAGAAAAACCCTCCCAGCTCTTTTTTGCTACATGAAGATCGCCACTGCTACTTTCAGTTTATTTCCTGTTGAGTTCCTTCCTGTATTTATCTTTTGTGTAACTGTAATCCTATTCTACATGTGATTTTTTTCATGTCAAATATATGTACTATATGTGTGTAGTATGAATTTTTCTCATGCTATTAAAATTCCTTGTATGTATAAGTTTATAGCTATCCTAAAACATCCTATTTGGGATTGCATAGTTATTTCCCCTAGTGTTGTATGTTGGAGGCTGTTGCCAATTTTTTTTATTCTTACTCAATTGATGTAGAGAAAGTCTTTGAACATAAAGGTAGCCCCTCTCAGTTCCCTTGGATCTGTATTCTCAGAGTATTTCTCTAGGGCAGATTACCAGAAATGGAATTACTACATCAAAGTAATAGGATACTTATATGTTCCTTCACTGAATGTTAAACCTTGACTTTACCCCTCACATGGAAAGTCACTTCCCACCAAATCATAGGTATGATGCCAGGCAGAAAGTAGGCAACCTCTCTCAGCTGAGATCTAACATCTGCATGAAGGTCGTAAGACCTAGATGTCCTGCGGTGAAGTGGGGTCAGTCTAAAAGGTGTCTTAGGGGCAGATTGTAAATGGAAAAAGGACCCTGATGGTCCAAGGCCAAGGATGACTTTATCAGCCAAAGGAAGGCCAAGAGGATGAGATTGCTGATTGATGATTCAGAAAAAAACTCTTGAGAAAAAGTAAAGCAGAGTTTTCTGGAACACCTTACAGTGGCTGTACTGATGGGGGCTGTTGCTGATATGGTGTGTGTATATTGGATTTTGGCAAACTGAATCTTATTTTAGATGCACCGTGAGCTGAATCCTATTTTAGATTGACTCCTGTAAGGAACCCTGTGGTGACTCTATAAATCAGAAAGTTCGTTTGAATTGCAAATCTTCCTTTCCTAAGTAATCTTCAGCTCCTTAATTTTACAAATTTTGTGTTGTAAATTTTTTTTATGTTTGTATATTGGTTTTCACAAAGTATACTTGGAGGGCACTTGGGGTCCATTTCAACCATAGAGTTTGGGGTCTTGGTGAGAGAAAGTTCTGTTTATTTCTCCCTGGAGGGCTAACAACTCTTGACCTCTTGTTGATGGTTTAGGGCATTTGCTTTCCTGGTGGAGCCCCAGTGACCAGCACATTTAAAGAGGAAATGTCCGCATAGGCTTCAGAGGAGACTGAAATGTGTTGGCAGGTGAAGGTAGATGATCAGGAAGACCACAGAAAAGGCACAAGTGAGTCTTGGGCTCTTGTTAGGAGAAGAGGCTGAAGTTTCAGAAGGAAACTTTGAATCATCAGAGGTACCTGCAGGTGTTTTTCCAGTTTCAGCAATAGATTAGATGCCACTGAGAAAGGAGGAAACAGAGAGTCCCAGTCAGGTCTGAGGAGGTGCTGTGAAGGGCTTTGTCTAAGGGTGAGATGGACGCGTCAGCCAGCACCTTCTTTAAGACCTTTCATGGTGGGTCGAGTATCAGAAGACCTGGGTCTCTTTGTCCTGAGCACCTGAGTAAAAGAAGATGAACAAAAGGGTAAGAGCCCAGATCCCTGTGGGATCTCACGGAGGCATGTGACCTACAATAGCCTCAGCACTGGGTTTTTCTTTTACTCTTTCATATCAACCCCAAGACACTGTGGGGCTGGGCCTTAGAAATTCAACAGAGCGTGAAAGTCACATCTGAAATCATGACCATGTTTCAAGTATTTATAATGACTGATTTGATTTCATACATTAATGCAGTATTTGAACTGGGTGGCATAATTTTCCAAGTTCTTGGGGGATCCTGTGGCTGGGTGGGGGTGCTTCTCCTGTTGGGTTCATGAATCTAACCTTTAAATTAGGTTGTGTCTTCCATACTGGCGTGAGATGCTGAAAACCGTGCTAAACTGTCACTGAACTTTGCAAGTTACTGTAATTGCTCACATCCCCTAACTGAATTGGAAGTGGATGTGGGAGAGATGCCCCAAGACCCAAACTTGGCTTTGGGATGATTTGGAAGAAGTCTCATGAAGTCATGCCCCTGTTAGGGTTTGCTGGAAATTCACATGCGTATCAGTAATCATTTAAAAATCAAGTTGTCCTAAAATTTTATACCATTTATAGTGTTTAATTTACGTTGATTTCTTCTTTTTACATGTGGTAATTAATTTTGTCTCACTGACAGATGATTCTCAAAGACTGATTTCAAGAGACATTCCTGACAGGTACCTCTGACCCTTTGCTTTTCTTCGCCAAGCCTAGTTCTGTTCTAGAGCACCTTCAGCAACAACCCAGCCATTTCACAGGGTGGTGGGGGGAACTAGGGACAACCTGTGTGGAAGCAAGGAGGTGGTAGGTGATAGTTCACTTTGATTGTGTGATGATTTAGGGTAGCTTTGGGTGGAAGATGGGAATCGGGGAAGGTTTAGAACTCCCCCAGTTAACTCTTTGCTGTCCTCATTGGATACTGCCTTGGGCTGTGTATGCACGAGTTGATGTCAGATATTGCAAAATATTTTCTTTGATTTAAAAGACAAATTAGAAATTCCCACATTAGATTTGAACAAACATTAGGGTGACATGATTGAATGGACCAAATTGAAGACAAAGCCAGATTTTTGTTTTGGCTTGGTTTCTTTGGTCTCTGACCCATGCCTTCTTTCTTTTTTTTTTTTTTTTTTTTTTTTTTG